>PISX010011339.1:0-65781 GCA_004024625.1 Mellivora capensis | reverse complement strand
TTATAAGAGGTGACAGTGATAATTTCTTGCACGGGTGGTTATTGAAACAGGACAGGGAAAATGGAAGTAAGAGAAAAGAGAATTCAAAAGGACTAGAAATGGTCAGCACAATCTATGACTGCAGTTAAGTACTACAGAAAGGATGCCTACTTTGAGGGAATGGGAGGCTTAATGGAGGAACACATGTGCACGAGGGTACTATTATTTCTCTACTTTTTTCTTACTAGAAAAGAAATGTGTATTCTGTGTAGAATAAAAGGCAAAAAATACAATTAAAGAAAGAATTCATAAACCCAACTCCCTCTACATTAATACCTTAGTATAAAGTGTTTTTTACTATACATGTATTTATATGCACATGCATACGTGTTTCCACAATATGAATTACGTATAAGGTATGTGTATATACATACTCTCTTAACTTACAGTTTTGTAACCTTATTCATATACTAATAGTGTTACCTCTGCCAGTACCTATCCATTTATGACCAGAGTTCCCCAACATGGCTGCTTTTAAAATACATTTATTTTTTTATTTACTTACTAATTTATTTATTTATGAGAGGGAGAGAAAAGAGAGACAGAGCAAGCCACTGAGCATGGAGGTGGGGAGGGGCAGAAGAAGGACAGAGAATCCCAAGAGGCTCCACGCCCAGGCCAGAGACAGACACGCACCTTGATCCCATGACCCCAATACCATGACATGAGCAGAAATGAAGAGTCAGATACTTAACTAACAAGGCTTCTTTTAAGAGTTAGAAATCAACAGACTCCATCCCACATCTTTGAGTCAGATCCAGGAATGGGACTGCACTTTTATAAAGCTCCCTAATTTTTTGTTGTGCACACATAGGTTTGGTAACTAATGATCTAGAATATCATTCTAGAAATTGGATCAAAAATTAAGGAAGGGATTGTCTTTAGTTTTCCACTATATTTAAGGAAAGAAAGATGTGAAAAACTTTGTATGCCAAGAGAAAGGAAGCAGCAGAGGGAGAAGCTGATGGGAGAAAGAGAGGTAAACAGATCTACCACACTAAAGAAGAAAAGAAAGAGGGATTCAATGTACAGATTCATGACATCAATTTCTTTTACTACCTGTTAAAAGCATGTGGGAAGGATGAATGATCTCTTTAGGGAAATGGTTTGGGAGTGGAAATTTTCCTTTCTGCTGGCTTCTACTTTCTCTGAAAAGTAAGAACAAGTCTTGCACTAAGGGAGAATATGAGGAGGCAGTGAAATGAGGGATTCAGAAGAGGCAGTGAAACTAAATAGCTCCTATGGAGGATGTAAGGAAGACCAGGCTGGGAGGTGTGCAAATGGTTTCTGTGGATTGTTGAAGGCCCCGAGCCCACAGAAGCAGCAGTACATATGGCTGTGTGGTTTTTCCTCATGGGGCCTAGGAGCTGTACAGGAGCAGAGATATTGGACAATCTGATGCAGATTTACAGGGCAAGTGTGGTAGAAGGTTCAGGAAGAAAAAAAAAACTTTCAGGAAGACAGGGTTTGGAGTTTGGAGCAGACATTAAAGAGACCAAGTCATGTCAGAGGCATCATGGATCTAGAGGTCTCACTCAGTCTGGAATAATTTGCGTCATGGAGTCTGGAACATGGAATTGCTGCTATGGCAATCTTTGTACTTTCTTTTTCTTTGCACCTTATAGACAATGAGTTTTGATAATGCTTTGCAATAATTGCCCTATCCCTCATCAGCAGCCTCACGCCCCACCAAAAATTTCTACCTCATCATTTTCCCTAAGTATATCTAGACCTCTACAAACCAGAGCCCCCCTAGCAAATGCATAAATACATGAGTGAGAAATAAATGCTACTGTTGTTACATATGAAGTTTGGGATAGTGTGTTACACAGCATTACTATGGCCACAGCTGACTTGTGCACCATGTAAGAGTGAACAGTACCCCTCTGAACATCTCACGAGTAGCCTAGACCTATATCTATTACAGCATGTATTACATGTGTCTGTGTTGATTTTTTTTTTTTACTCTAAGTTTTCTAAAGGTCATGATCAAGTTTCATCTATCTTTGTACGGCAACACTTAGTATAGTACCTCCCACATAATAAGTACTCAACAACTTTTTAGTGAAAGAATAAATTTCAACTTTTTATACCAAACTGAATTCATAAGATAACTGGACAACTGGAAATTTAGTAAAGAACAGAACAAAAAAAAATCATTTCTTTTTATTTTTGCAAGTGAACATAATAAACAGTATCTCTTTAATAAGATTTCATTATACACTAAGATTATAAAAAATTATCTCTATATTTAGTAATATAAATGATTAAGAAGTACAAAAATCTAGATAATTCCTTTTCATTAATCTTTTCAATTAATATGTATCACTAACTAAATTATGTAGACTTAACTTAAAAGTAAAATTATATTAATTAAAAGAAACAAGACTGTATTTACTCATATTTTAAGAGAGATATTGATTTTCTCTTTTATGTACTAAATTATAAAGCCGTTATGTGTAATTTATATAATATATAAACATTTCAGAAGAATACCTTCTTATAGTGGTAGTATTGAATAATGTATTAATTATAGGTAATATATACATAAAGGGAAAAAAGTTATAAAAGTCTAAGTTTTAAAAGTGTGTGTATATATATTGCATATAATACAATATACAAATACATAATTAATCTAATATGTATAATTATTATGACCCAAGAGGCACTTGGCTGGCTCAGACAGTGTAACATGTGACTCTCGATCTAGGGGCCATGAGTTCAAGCCCCTATGCTGGGCATAGAGCTTACTTAAAAAAAAAAAAAATAGTATCACCACTCAGCTGATTTTCTAAAATGTTCAATAAGCTGTTAATCTAAAGATTTACAAAATGCTTAATTATCCCTATCTACATACAAGTAGCATCTAAAATAGACCTCTATGTGTGATGTCTACATTTATAACGCACATAGCACATAATTCATTAGGCGATGCTCCTTCTTTTCTGAAATCCCAAATCTAAGAAAATTGAATCACTTTTAAATGAACCAATGTGTTTATTAGATCTGTGGGGTGTAAGAAAACTTCAATTGCTGCTCTGTGTCATGCTGATATAGGCAAAAACTCTCGGGTTAAACTTCTCTCTTTGTAGTACAAGTTTCAATTTGGATTTTAAAAAGCTTGAGGCCATCAATTTTCACATCTTTCCCCACTCCCATTTCAGAAATCAGAGAGCCAATTTCAGGAAAATACTGGCAAGTTATATGGGGGTTTAACATGTTCAAGAATAAATTTGACTTCCATTAAGGCAATTCCATTAAAATAAAGCACACTGAAACCACTTACAATTACCAGGTTTTCTGGCTTCTAATTTAACAGTCATTTATCTAAAGTCAAAGTGAATAAGCATGTTTTTCTTAACTACTGGACTGAACAGATTCAGAAACTCTAAAATTTGAAACAAAATCATTAAAATGTTTCCATCACTTTTAACCACCTCCTAACAGAGGCTGCACGGCTCTGCCTTCTTATCCTATTAACACTCTGCCCCATCACTGGAGGGTTAGTCAACTAGGCTCCAAGCTCCCCTCATCTTCTCTTGATCACTGGCCATTTGCTCATTGCACAAATCCTTTGAATCTGATATTCTGGAGAGAGAGAACTATCTTCTTTTTCTATACCTGCCCCTGGTCTCTACTGAACACAGTAAGGAGATATTCTCAGTTATGGACACTGCTGACCTACCTGAGACTATGTAGACTCAAGTTCTGTGATACTCAGTGGACACTCAACACCAACGAGAGTCATATGTACATCCCTTCAGTTCTAAGTCAATGTGCATGCATTCTCTCTAAATTCCTCTTATTAAGGTTCCCAAAGAACTGAATGAACTGGATCTCAGGTGTAGCACTATCAATCAAATAGACAATAAGAACTAGATAAAGAAAAAGCAACTAAAGAGTAATAAAGCAGATATCTCTCCAGCTCTAGTAGAGGAACAGGCACATAGCAGAAAATTGATGCATGCATTAAATAGTTACCAAAACTATTCATTACTTTATAGTTATATTTAATATGCATTTTAAACTACAATAGTGATATTATTCATCTTGAAGTATGTACTAAAAATTTGCTAATAATTCATTTTCTTTTTTATCATTCCTACTTATCCTAACTGAATACCTCCAAAATATTCCATAAGAGTAGCCCAATAATAATTTTAAACAATGCCACTGTTTTTATGATCATCTGTGATTAAATCTGGATTCATCTATGAGAATCATCTGTGATTCTCTGTTGTCCTGTTTTCCTATAGTAGACACTATAATAGTTTTAAGTGTGACTAAGTCTGACAAAATAACTCAACTGACCACCTCCCCAAGACCCTTTCCTTCCCCTAAGATAGTATATTCAAAAGTCATGTGGTGGTTCTTCAATACCTACTTCACACACACACACACACACACACACACACTCCAATACATTCATACATACTTCATACATACATACATTCACATATTTATAAATTTATGTGTGTGTGTTATGTATGCTTGTGTATGTTTTAAAATAAATGACATAATATTGAATGTTATATGTTCTGTAATGTTCCCTTGCCTTCCCTTTGCCCACCATATTCAATTCATTATCAGGTTGTGTCATCCAACAAACAAAATTTCTGGAAGCTTCCTTCAAGATTAGTTTCAAAATCACCTTGAAAGGTGACATTCATTCAACAGGAACAATCCAGTGAAACTATATGTGGTAGATATAGCCAAATAAGTTTAGATTTGAAAAGTGGTAGCCAAGGTTCAAAACAAATCTAATCTTAATGATACGAAGTTTGATTCTTCAAATACTTTGAAAAAAATGAAAAGAAATTAAATATATGAGTTCTCTTTCAAGTCAGTCCACTTTGAATTTTTCTGCCTCACAACTCAAAAGTAAAAAATGTAAACTATTTAATTACTTACATATATATTGTATTATATATGTATATAATCACACACACACACACACACAAACACTGATGTCTTAAAGTTTAGATATAAAATATCCCAAAAGTATAAATCAACTTCTAGAGATATAAACATGAGTTTCAGATGTACATCACAGGAATTATATGTAATTCAAAGGCACAAAATTGGGATGCTATTGGTAAATAGAGCCTTAACAGAATATACGTAGAATACTTACAGATATACCTTTAGTTACTATTTACGAGATATGTGACTTTTGGGAGATTATATAACCTCTTGATTTTGAATTTCCATGTCTATAAAATATAGAAACAACTCTCTGTTACGGAAACTCCCTACCACTACAAAGAAAAGCTGAAAATGGAACTCACCTTACTGAAAGCTTGTGGGCCTCAACCCTTCTCTAGCTCAGTGGCTACAGGATGCAGACAAAATGGCTTGAATGAAATCCTGACTCTGGCACAGGTTAGTAGCTGTGAGTTCCAGAGTCCAAGTCTCAGGGTTTTCCCCTGGATTGCGAGGACAGTAATAGTATCTACCTCAATGGGCAACTGGGAGGATTTTGTGCAAGTCTATAGTAAGCACTTATTGCACAGTTAAGTGTTCATTACATTTTCAATATTATGAAGATAATATAATAATACTGTATACATCCATCTCTTCCTTAAAAAGCCCTCTCCTCTTTCTGTGTTATGATAGGACACCCTTCTCATTTTCCTAATACTATTTCTTCTTTCATACCCTCACCACTTCATTATCCTTAGACCCCTAAATTGAGCTTTCCAAGGCTCTATCTTCAACTCTCTAGTAATATTGTTCCAATGACTTCTAAACAAAATACTGAAACATGTGGTAAAGGGATGAATCCAAATTCCATAAGAAAGGAATTAACCTGGAGAAACTTAAGAGTCGTTTTACCAGGTATCATCTACTTATTCCACAGAAAAAAAAATTGTTATGCTTTCAATTTGGAACAATACCACCACCAATGAGCCTCGCTAGAGAGTCCACAGCTTCAAAAAGTAACCCAGCATGTTTTGACCATCTAGACAATGATGTTCACATTCCCCTTTAAACCGGAAAATGCCAGACAAAGGCAAAACGGAATTAGTGAAGAAGTATTGATCGTGAATGTACAAGATGTCAGACACTGTGCTAGGAGCTCTCACGTGCACATTTTCATCTGATCTTGCTTGCTCTATAGCCCTGTACAGAGCAGGCTCCTCTTACCTGTCTGATGATGAAGGTGTGAAACAAAATAAATTCTAGATGAGGATAACCTAGAAGCTCACAACAACAATGAACTCCCATTTTCTGAAAGCCTCACATGGCCATGCTTTCTTACTAAGCCTCTGAGAGTGAATGAATCTCGATCTTCATTGAGAAAAGATTAACAGCTATATAATGCTGCAATTACCTTCTGGGTAATGATGGTATATTTATAGGAGACTGCAGTTTGTGATTACCTCACCCTGTGGAGAGGAGGGAAAAGGAGAACAAATCTGGACTATTTTCTATAGAAGCTTTCCCTTTATAAAGGAAATGAAAGTTACAGTGAATAGACTTACCTTTTGACAGAGTCTATTTTGATTTAATATGTACAATTAATCTGAGATACTTTTGTGCAAGTCAGCATGACCTAGCTATTAAAAAAAGTTTTAATTCCCCAAGTAGAATAAAGTTAAAAAGTGTCTAAGTAGATCTGAGATAAAGCCCCTCTTCTGACTTTGTAACCCTTAGAAAAAAGTTAATTGATAGGACCCCCAGGCCTGATGACAGACGAGTTGCACCATCCCCTGTCTCTACTCCTCCGGCTTTCCTCAAGCAGGAAACTGGCATGGCTCCAACACAGCCCAAACCTCAGACTCTGCTCAGAATGAGGAGGTAAATAACCTCTTGTACTAGGGGATGTATTCTCAGGCCTGGGAGGTGTGGTCAATGTTAGTAGTTGCCTATACAACCTTCTTTATTTAACTTAATTTTCTTAATGCCTTGGACTAAGAATGCGCATAAGATCACAGAATGAGCTTGGAGACTCTAATTTCCTCTAATTAACCTAAAACTGATCCTTTAATATCAGAGTTCACGAATCAGACATATATACATATGTATAAATGTGTATTTATGTACACACACACACACACACACACATATGCTCATTTGCTTTTCTGCTTTGGTAACTTCACTCTTCATGTATTTCCACTTCTAGAAAAGTATTAACCATGGAATAGTATTATCAATGAGAAACCAACCCATCAGTGATAACAACAAAACACTAGGAAATATAATTTATATTGATTAAGGAGGTGTGCTGATGAGGTGTCAGGAGAGTTCAGGACATAGATCCCCCTTTCGGTCTCCCTTTTTAGTTTGTTTTGATAAGTTTGGTTACTTTCTCCATGAGCAGAAAAGTAAACCATACTTTGATCCAATATACAAAGTTATAACATCCTTTCAGAAACTTTCATTATATGTTCACTGTAATAGTTCAATTAAAATGTACCTTTTTGGGGCTAAACCTTATAAAGAATCCCTATTAAAGGCAAGTCCTGCATACAAGTTAAATACAAACTAACTATAAATTTAATTTAAGATTTTAAACCTATTTCTAACTTAAAGAAAGGTTAAAGCAATCTACTTTTAATTAAATATATCTATGGCAACTTAATTCCAAATCTTAAGGTTCTGCAACCCAATTTCTCATGATAAAAATATTACTAAAACTCATCTGCATTGAATGACAATCTTCCATTCCTCTTGGCTCTCTGAATCCATTATCTCCCTCATGGGAATGAATGGTTTGCTATGACTGATGATGAATAAGATATATAGGACAAATGATGCACTTTTTCATTTAAAAGACTAAAAAGGAAATTCACTTTAGTCTCCTTTCTGCCTAGTTTCATTAAAATCTAAATACAGCTATTCTAAGAGATTTTTTTCTAGCTCACTTCAGTTTGACAAAAAATGTCTCATGTATCATTTAAATCAATTATAGATTCTCTGGAAATATACCTCAAAAGTTTCATTTTCATACTTTTGGTTTAAAAATAAACACACAAAATATCACCAAAATAAATAAGGAATAAAATAAGTCCTCAAAAAACAGTATCTTGAAAGTTATTATTACTAAATTATATTCTAAGAGTTGTTTCAACTTTGGAAAGTACTTAGGGAAGTATCTTTGCATAATTCTTTATTTCCTAAAAGAGCTCTATGAAGTGTTATCTTAGATCTTTTACTTATTTTGACCAAAAAGTCATATAGCGATGCCTACAATAGTTAGAATAATATCAAAATCCCAGTTTAATTTTATGACTAGATGACCTTAGGCAATTACTGGTAGTTAAAAGGAGACCACCCATTTCCCCTGCTAGATGAAAAGGTTATTTCCCCTCTTTTGCATCAGTGAATTTCCATTACTTAGCACAGTGTCTGGCACACAGAAGGTGCCCAATAAGTATTGCTGCTCAAGGGAAAGGAAAAGTAGGGAGGGATGAAAGTGAAATTGTTGAATTTAAATTTCAGATCCTAACTTCAAGGACTCTTTTTTTTTTTTTAAATAAACCTGCTTTAAAAAAAAAATCACTATATACACCCATGCAACTGTATATTTAGTGAACTGGAATATTATTTGAGAGACACTACAACTTTAACAGAGTAAGTGCCTGACTTTAAGATTATATTCTATAATTTCAGGAGGAAAAAGAAAAACTTGGATTTTACTTGCTCTGATTTTAGATGTACTGGTAATTGTGTATACATTGGTTTATGCTATTTTAGAAGTCTTTGATAAATTGCTACAAAGTTAATTGCTTGTTTTAAGTAGATTAAGAAATAAAGTTCTATCTCCTTCCCCCTAAGAACCCAGGCCCTTTTGAAAGCCTGAAACTCTTCTGCTTCTTAATATTGTTCAGGATTGTTAAGATTAAAGATATATCCAAGGAAAAGAAGGGAGGGAGGGGTTTGGGGTGGAGAAAGGGAAAAAAGGGGTGATGGGGGGTGCGAGCAAGGCAGGAAGGAAGGGGTAAAGAAACCAATGCACCAAGAATGCTTTCTTTTTCTTTGAATGAAAAGGTACATAATACACTGATGTCGTTATCTAAAGAAGTCCTAATCACTTAGAAGAAAATAAAGGCAGAAGTGCCTCCTCCAGTGATTTGAGTTCCCTCTAAGTCATGTTAAGAGAAATCTGGGTAGCTATCCTGGTTATTCTCCATTTCTCCATCCTAGGAACTACCTTAAGATCCTTCTGAATTCCTCAGTCCTGCTCCAGGCCCCGGAGGTTGGCATCAGTAGATGGCAATTCCAGGTCTCCCTTGCACTCCAATGCCAAGTTGGGACTGGCCAATGGTGGATGTTGGCATACAAGAAAGGGAGATATTTAACACCTCCTCCATCCCTGCTTCCTTCTGTCAGTGGCTGCCTTTCTCTCTGGCCACAGATCCCGTAATCAGACTCCTCTTTTATGACTCCGGCTCTATGTCCCAGTAACCATTCCCTGCTTTCTCATACCTATGCCCTAAGAGGCAACAGCTTCCAATTCTAGTTGTTCCCTTAATCCTCACCAGCCTTCGGTAAAAAGCCCTTCATTAAACTCTCTCCAGTGAAACCCCTGAGCATACCATCTGTGTACTAGGGCCCCCGACTAATACAGAGGATAAAATCTTGTGACTCTCAACCAAAACTCTTCATCAGAAGCAAGTGTGTGAACAATTTGCCTAGAGAGGACAGCCTTGTTCATTGGAGCATGTTTATCAATCAACTGAGATAGCAAGAAAAAAGAAAGCAAACTAGAATAGCCTCGGTTAAAAACATCCACTAGCATATCAATGATATAAATCCTCAAAAAGGAAAGCAATACATCATAAACATTAAACTCTACCCTAAGACTGTGATTCAGAAGATTTGTTATTTACCCTGAAATCTTCATTTTACCAATACCGGGTTAGTCTGCGTCAAGTGACATGTGGAAAAGTTATTTTAGACTTAACAAAGCATGATGAAGATGAAACCGTTCTCTACTAGAGGAAACATCAAAATCCTGTTTAAAGTAAAGCATAACTAATTTTCTATAATATAAAGGAAGAGTATAACAATATCCTCCACTGCTGAGTTTTCTAGAACTTCGAATAAAATAACTGAAATTCTGAGGTTCCTGGGGGCTCAGTCAGTTAAGCATATGCCTTTGCCTCAGGTCATGATCCCAGGGTTCTGGGATCAAGCCCCACATCAGGCTCCTTGCTTAGCAGGAAGTCTGCTTCTCCCTCAGCCCCTCCTACCGCTTGTGTGTTCTCTCTCTCAAATAAATAAATAATATCTTTAAAAAAATAACTGAAATTCTATAATACATATCTCTGTAGCACAAAAAAAGGCTTAAGCATTCACATAGTAAATTTAACTTCTAAAAAAATTATTGAAAATACCTTAACAGAGGTAGGGCCACTGGGCTGAACCATTCCAGGGGTGCTTTAAAATATCTAAAATACAATGTGAAAGATATCCTGTATATGTCCATAACTCAGCATGCTTAATGAAAGGGAAATACTATGCCATGAGAGGCCAGAGTGGAAACCAAGCTACCTATTCCCAAGAAAGAGCCTTAAGACAGGAAACGGGTTACATGGGTAGGGTAGGAGAAGAACTGATAATTCAAATAAAGAGCAACAACAGGAACCCGGTAATACCCCTAAGGGAGAAGCAGGATTACTGGAACTCAGAAGCCAGGGCCACCCAATAGAAGTTGGCAAGAAGGCAAGCCTACCTGGCAGGAGCTGAGCTGAGAGAGAGAAAAGCAACACAAGAACTACAACACAGGACTGCTGCATGAGAAATGGGTAGTCTCACTTTAGACATAGGGGTAGGCAAGGGAGTACGGGAAAATTCCCTGGCTTCTCCCTCCTCCCTCCCTTCAGTAATTCATTAGGACCTCCCACTAAGCCAGCTCAGTAGTGGTGGAGGCTAAGGGAGCTGGGGAAATGAGGTGCAGAGCAGAGCAGGGTGGATGAAAAGATCTTAGGGCAAATAATAGTAAGAACATCAATAACTAAGGTGACCCAAGAGAACTGAAACTGCATGTTCATATAAAATCTTGTACACAAATATTCATAAAAGCATTATTCATCATAGCCAAAAAGTAGAAACAACTCAAATGTCCTAATGTGGTGTACTGATACAGTAGAATATTATTCAGCCACAAAAATAAAGGAATAAAGGACTGTTCCATGCCACACTCTAAATGAACCCTGAAAACATATGATAAGTGAAAGAAACTGGAAAGATGACCCATATATTGTATGATTCCATTTATAGGAAAACCCCCAGAGACAGAAAATAGATTAGTGGTGGCCAGAGAATGGAGGGAGAGGGCATTTGGTACTAATGCTACCAGTTAGATGTTTCTGTTTAGAATGATGGAAATGTTCTGGAATCAGACAGTGATAACAGTGGTACACCACAATAAGTATACTAAAAACCACTGAAGTGTCTACTTTGAAATGGTAAACTTTATGATATGTGAATTATAGCTCTATTAAAATGTTAAAAAAATGACAGAAAATAAATAACTGCAAATAAAAAACTGAGACCTAATGAAAAGTACTATAGTATCCAAACAGCTTTAATTTTTAACAGGATATTTATGAAAAAGCAACACGAGGCTAGAAAATTATCATTTATGTCACACAGTTCAAAATCTACCTTCTAGCATTAAGGTTTCCAACAGCGATTTCCTAAAATTCTCAGAGGTAAGGATGTTTCCTTATAAAAATAATCCCATTACACATTATAACAAATCTCTCTGATCCAGCACAACTGGGGCAGAGTTGCTACGTATATTGAAAATATTGGTTAAAGCAGAGAATGATAAAATATGTATTGGCATATGTATACACACACATACACACTCAAAAGCAGTAAAAAAATTTTGTTTTTACTTAAAATACAAATATAAATATTCACCCCTATTCTGATATAAGATTAAAGCCATTTCTCCTTAGGTCTTCCGATTTGGATTTTATCATATCTTTCTTACACGAACCCACACCTACAATGCAACATTTATATTTCCAATTCCCTTTGAGTGATAACGGAACAAAAGCGGAGAGGAGCACACAAAGTAATCTGCATGTGAAATTGTTAGATTTATATCACTTTCTCACAGTTCACTTGTGCATACTTAATTCAAAATCATTTTTTTCCAACTTGTCCTTACTGAGATTTTCCCAATACTTAATAATTTTCTTTGCTGTCACACTTAGGATTCATCACTTTATAGAATGTTATATTGCAGAATTATAATGAGAAGAATTGGCATTCACAGGATTTGAAGGGGGAGGGAAGCCCGCTCACTAATAAGCATTGAATGTAACTGGCAGGAGCCAAACTGCGTCCATGTGGTGGGCTACAGCCTACTACCCATGTGCACTCAGGATCCCACAGAAAGCTGTCAGTATCATTTACAGTGAGCCTGTCAAGCAGAAGTAAATTCACCGTGTTTGGTAAGTAGACATCAGCTAAGTAAACCTCCACTGTACCTCTACTCCACTGAAAACAAATAATCTATCAGTAAAAACAGATAAAAGGGGTGAGAGCAGCAACATCAGGTTGGAAAGTTAGAGGAAAGTCCTGAAAACTTTCTACAAAATGCCTAGGCTGATTAGTTATTTTAAGTTTATGTACATCAAAGAGGCCGTTTCTCAGTATCAGTGTTGGTTTGGTTAATAGTGCTAAGGCCTTCTACCTCTACCTTGGAGTTGCCACCTCTTTGCTAAAATAAACAAGAGTCCTCAGACCATCCCAGAAAGTTGCTTTTTAGAAACATCCCAATCTCCAAAGAGCCAAACTTATGAGAACCCACATAACAAAAATGCATTCACAGAGGACCCACGTAAAGTTCAAAGTGTCTAACTCACAAAAAACTCCTTGAAGTTCCACTTGAATGCAGAGGTGAGTAGAGATTCCAGAAAAAAAACAAAAAACAGAAACAAAAACCCTCAACAATCAAAGTAGAGAGCTCTACTGCACTACCCTACCTAACCAACTCCCCTCTGATTATATACACACACACACACACACACAATCTAGAATATCAAAGAATCTGGAATGTTTACACCTTATATTGTGAGTAGGCATTTTTTGCTATGGGGGTCATTTATACTATTATTCCCAAATTTTCATAATCTTCAGAATCTTCCATTAAAGAAGATTCTGCTTCCATGCCCTATTGACATAAGGCTTGGCCAAATTACTTAGTTAATGAAATGGAAGTACAAATCACATTTGTCACTTCCAAGCTGAAGCTTTCAAAAGCTGTAAGAGGCTTCCTCCATTACTCTTTCTCTCTGTCAGGAGATCAGCATATCCCACACAGGGGCTGCTCCATCACCCTTGATCCTGGGAAGAATTTGACCCTTAGGACAGAGGGACAGCTGATAATTGTAGCCTTTGCCGTTGCAAAGCTATTTTGTTTTATGTTATTATGTTTTATGTTTTATGTTATATGTTTTATGTTATTATTATGTTAGAGTTTTTTGTAACATGCCATACCACAATGAAAGCCAACACAGCTGTGATAGATTTATTGGAAGAAAGAGAATACAAAGGAAGGTGACATCAGAACTATACCTTCCAACCATAAAAGACTTCTAAACCAACAAATAATCCCAAATTTTCAGATCAGTATTTCTCCAACTATCTGTGCTGATGGATCAGTTACCTTTTAAAAAATTTTTTTTCCAATCTATTATAGACCAAATCTTACATAAAATGTAATAAAATGAATTATTAGAAAATCAAAAGAAAAAAAGGGCTTTCAAAATTTAAGCCCCAATTTTTATATTATCATTAGATTCACCAGAAAAAAAACTACTCTGTCGAACTGCTATTCAAGTTTCTAAATGCTTATAATCCCAATTTTTGCCAATATATCACTGGCAAAATTACAGTGCAGGGAACCACACAGATCCACAGAGCACACTTTCATCAGCACTGTTTCAGGGCATGTGGAATTAAGAAATACAAAAGCTTTTATGATGATGTAAACTTCTGGGCAATTGTTAACTGAAAACAAAATTATAGACTAATTTTGTCCAGGAAGCAGGTAAAATTCTCCTTTTAAAGGAAGTAGGAAAGAAATCTTTCCTACTCTGCAAAAATATCTGTGGCTCCTTTTTTTTTATAGGCATAAAAATCAAGGTGTTATTTTTTCCTTTTTTTTTTTTTAAGTCCATCAGTGATAGACATTTAGGTTATTTGAAAAGTGCCTAGCTCCCAGACTTAGTAATTTAAATGAAATGTTTTCAGTTATAGCGAATAGAACCCAATTATTTTATATTGACATATGTAGTTTACTGCCTCTTTCTCAACTTATTATCATCTAGCTACTGGAAAGCACCCAGTTTTCTTCAATTATTTAGCAACCTGCAATAAACATGGTTTAGTTCCAAAACTCCAAATATATTTTAAATCACATTTAATTTTGTAAAGAATGAATCTTTGCTCTACTGAAGATGATTCAAAGTTTTAGAAATTCATCTCGAACCTTTACCTAGTTTCTGGCTTGCCCAGAAATATTTTTTGGGTAGTAAGATTCCAGTCCTGATGAATGTCATTAATTATACCTCTACTGTTCTCCTGGGTTGCTACGGCAGCTGCTAGCTGCTTAAAAAGCTACTTTTTTAAAAATGACTGAAAGGAAAAGAAATGATTGTTTCATTTTCTCTCAAATAAAGAAAATATGTATAATATATTTAAAGTGAAGCTGCTTTCCAAGTTTTAAAAATGTGAATGGCAAAAGCTAGATCGACTTCGGTTTGGACAACACAGAGACTAAATCATTGGACTTGTGCAAGGGTCAACTGCTTTTTGAAATTAATAGTAATTTATTGAATAAGGAAAAAAAATTACAAATGAGCGAATTTTTTCAATCCTGTCAATTAACATTTCTTTAGCACTGAATAAGGTATAAAATGTTTTCAAATATGCGATCTAGTTAGTATCTACAGCAACCTAGCTTAGGCAAGTAAGACAAATACCATCACTTTATCCTCACTGAGCTGAAGGAAAAACTGTAGTTCGACAGCTCAACTATGATTTCAAACATTTTTTTACACACCAATTCATGCCAATTTCTTTCTTAAGGATCATTTGTATTTGACTACTCTGAGTAGTTGTGCCTAAAATATCTTCAAGTTGGCTGGCAAAAAAATAAAATAGAACAACAAATATTTACCAGCAATATTATGAATAAGCCCAGGGAAAGAATATATAGTGCAGCCCTTTTCTAAAATGATTAGGAGACAGGGGCGCCTGGGTGGCTCAGTGGGTTAAAGCCTCTGCCTTCAGCTCAGGTCATGATCTCAGGGTCCTGGGATCGAGCCCCACATCGTGGTCTCTGCTCAGAGGGGAGCCTGCTTCCTCCTCTCTGTCTCTGCCTGCTTCTCTGCCTACTTGTGATCTCTGTCTGTCAAATAAATAAATAAAATCTTTAAAATGAGTAGGAAACAAATATGACAGTATGCTGAAGTGTTTTTATTACAGGTATAATTTTTCATAATACAGAAATAAAGTTTAGAATTTCTTTCATTTTAAATTCTTCTGAAAAAATACCAAAAATGTCTAATCATTTAGGTCAAAACTAAATTAAGAAAATTTCCATTTTCATGTAAATATTAGTAACAGTTAATTTGACGATTAGGAGAAATAAAGTTTTGTTGCTAGTGTCTGAAGATCTGTTTTATATTATCTTCAGGGTTTGAGAGAAGAGGTAGGCACAAAAGCAATGTTTTAAATTATATTACACTTTGATGATAAAAATATAAATAAAATTACATTACTTTTTAAATCTCTTGTCAATAGGTAAAGAAGCAATTGTTTTGTTTTGTTTTGTTTTAATTGAAGGTGGTATTTCAAGTACATATACAGAAAGTTAAGCTTACTGTGTTACAGGAATAGAATGTTAAAAACTGATCAATGTTATAGTTGGAGCTTAATTCTACAGGGCCTTTTAAGTTTATTGTTGTGTCAACCTGTCAGCTGATAAATATAAGTATAGTCATGAATACAGTTAAATATTTTTAAAATGTTTTTTAAAACATCTTAATATGATTAGCAAAACTCCCAAGAACATTTTAATTAATCCTCATATGCACTTTGTAATGAAAACAGATATGTAATTATTTAGCTAATAAATAGCCATTTTCTTTTCCTTTTGGTTTAGTACCAATTTATACATTAGAAGACTTAACAAGAAAATTAACTAACCTATTTTGACCCTGAGAAAAAGTTCAACAAAGAAAAATGACTTTCTTCTTGCTCAACTCTTTTTTAAAAAGAAAAGGAAAGGAAAGGAAATGTAAGTAGGGAAAAACAAAATATAGAATTCCTTGTGTTAACGGCATGGTTAGTTCAGTTATTTAAGGGTATATTTTCAGCTATGTTGTCATCATCATCAAAATTCTGTGCTCTACAGAGTCATATCAAATTAATGCTCACTACTCACAGGTACATTTTTTCCAAAGACATATTCTTTTAAATGCATTATTAACCCAAAAGTTTGGCTCTACTCTCAATTTTCAAACTTTAAGTGAAAGCTCCTTAGTGAGAAAAAGTTGAGATCTCATGTATACAGAGACCCTGAGACCCTGTAACTTTGGGCAGAAAAGCTATTCTTTCATCTAGATAAGAAAGTAGTTTAGTGGGGCGCCTGAGTGGCTCAGTCAGTTAAGCACCTGTTTGGGCTCAGGTCTTGATCTTGGGTCCCTGGGATGAAGCCCAGCATGGGGTTCTCTCCTAAGCAGGGAGTCTGCTTCTGCCTCTACCCTCCCCCACTCATGTTTGTGCTGTCTCTCTCTCTCTCTCTCTCTCTGAAATAAATAAATAAAATCTTAAAAAAAAAAGAAAGAAAAAAAATAGATTAGTCACTTAAATTTTCCCAGCACACTGCCTGTTCCTATTTTCTTTTTTTTTAATAAAGATTTTTATTTATTTATTTATTTGACAGACAGAGATCACAAGTAGGCAGAGAGGCAGGCAGAGAGAGAGGAGGAAGCAGGCTCCCCACAGAGCAGAAAGCCCAATGTGGGGCTTGATCCCAGGACTCTGGGATCATGACCTGAGCCAAAGGCAGAGGCTTTAACCCACTGAGCCACCCAGGCTCCCCTCCTAACTATTTTCCATCACAATTTCTTAGTTTTATCTTAGTTTTTTCCATCTCTCCAATAAAAGGGCTCATTGATTAAATCTGATGTTCTTCATGTTCATGGACACCAAACAAATATTGGTTGATGAAAATAATTCACCAAATGCTATCCCAAGTATATACAGAGATTTTAAACTATGTTATACACCTTCACAAAGGGTAGCATTTTGTTTTTGTTTTTGTTTTTTTAAAGATTTTATTTATTTATTTTATTTATTTATTTGACAGAGAGAGATCACAAGTAGGCAGAGAGGCAGACAGAGAGAGAGAGAGAGAGGGAAGCAGGCTGCCTGCTGAGCAGAGAGCCCGATGCGGGACTCGATCCCAGGACCCTGAGATCATGACCTGAGCCGAAGGCAGTGGCTTAACCCACTGAGCCACCCAGGTGCCCAAGGATAGCGTTTTTAAAAATCAAATTGAATTGGAGTAAAAACAAGTTAACAGAGGACATTTTTCCATTAAAATAGGTAGTAGATAATTTTTAGTTTTCTGTTCACAAAAAAATTTCTAATTATCATACTTTCAATTAATAAGCATTAAATCCTAAATAAAATTTTTAAATGCAGTTCTCCAAATGGATATATGGCCCAACTATATTTACCAGGTACAATTTCTTTTTTTTTTTTTTAATTTATTTATTTGTCAGAGAGAGAGAGAGGGAGAGAGAGTGAGCGAGCACAGGCAGACAGAGTGGCAGGCAGAGGCAGAGGGAGAAGCAGGCTCCCTGCCGAGCAAGGAGCCTGATGTGAGACTCAATCCCAGGACGCCAGGATCATGACCTGAGCCAAAGGCAGCCGCTCAACCAACTGAGCCACCCAGGCGTCCTACGAGGCACAATTTCTAATAAATCAGCATTAGTACTTATGGCAGTTCCCAAATCTAATTTTCATATAGTTCCTTTCCCATATTTTTATATTTCTAAAACCTATTTAGTGGGTTTAATCATAAATATGTTGGAGGGGGTACCTAATGACAGTACCAAATTTTAACTGAGGTTCTTATAGTAGTTTTGGTACCTCTATGTAAAAATGAACTTGCACATTCTGAATCAATACTTCTCAATCTTACAAATGGCTGTAAAAAGAAGTAATTAAATAGAATGCGAAAAGTGCCTTAATGATAGGTGGAATGCCTAAATGGTCTTTTAACAAAAAACTACTAGTCAAGGCAGTTGTATAGAGAAGATGCAAAAATATTAAGGTTTGTGTATAAGAAAAAATTACTAATGACTCTTTTAGTAATAAATTAAGTAAGAAGTCTCTTATCCCCATAATTTTGTTTAATCATAATTATCATCAGGTAACCAAAACTAATCTAAGTCAGCAGATCACATGGTCTTTCTCAAAACTTTCCTCTCAAGAAAAACAGGTCTTACCCAATTTGGAGGACTACAAGTCCTTAGACCTATGTTTTCCAATAAAGGAGCCAGTAGACACCTGTGGCCTTTGAGCACTTGAAATAAGGTTAGTACAACTGAGAAATTGAATTTTAAATTTTATTTAATTTTAATTACTTTACTAAATTTAAATTTTAATGTATTCAACTCAGTTACTAGAACTTTTAATTATGTTTGAAAAAACTTGGGTTTGTATTCTTAAACTAAAAATTTACTAAATCTAAATATAGATCAAGTATTTCCAATGAAAAAAATATCAGTTAAAAGAATACAAAAGAACAAAAATACTCAATGAATTTTATATTGATTATATTAATATTAAAATATTCTGATATATTAGGTTACATAAAATTTTTCATTATGAAAATTCATTCAACTGTCCTTTTACTTTTTTTAATATAGCCACTAAAAGTTCTGAGTTACATAAGTGGCTTACATTATATTTCTATCAGACAGTACTGCTTTAGACAACATGTATAAAATCAAAACTTTTTAAAGTCAGCTTCCTTAACGTATAATTTACATGCAATAAAATGCAGTCTTTTACGAGTATAGGTCTATAAATTTTGACAAATGTATGCAGTCATGTAACAACCAAACACAATTAGGACATGAAATATTTTCATCACCCCAAGAAGTTCCTTCACGCTCCTCTGTAATCAACTCACAACTCCTACCTCCAAACCCTGACAACTCTGTCTTCTGCCCCTATAGCTTTGCCAATTCTAGAATGACATATGAATGGAATAATATAGCATGTAGATTTTTGATTCTGATAAAATCAAATTTTAAATACTACAGTACTCTCGGGGCGCCTGGGTGGCTCAGTGGGTTAAAGCCTCTGTTTTCGGCTCGGGTCATGATCCCAGGGTCCTGGGATCGAGCCCCGCATCGGGCTCTCTGCTCCATGGAGAGCCTGCTTCCTCCTCTCTCTCCCTGCCCGCCTCTCTTACCTACTTGTAATCTCTGTCAAATTAAAAAAAAAATAAATAAATAAATAAATACTACAGTACTCTCACAGCACTAAAGGATGATTATCATTCTGGTATTTCCTTTTATTATGAACATTTTGCCAAGGCCTAGTTTTCATTATTCTGCATCCAAAACTGAGCTTTCCTCCTTGTCACTATTACAGTAATTTATTTATGCCACTAGACTACAGCTGACCAAATTATATTATAGTCATTTACATGCAGGTCCTACCTCACTAGACCGTAGTAAGTTTGAAGCCTAATGTCTAGGCCAACTATGCTTTCCATAGGGTTAACTGCCTAATGAAATTAATAGTGCAAATAACAAGGCTAAGAAGATATTTGTTTCACAAAAAAAAACTGAGATTGTATTATAAAAAAAGGAAAAGAAAACAAAAGAATTGAGTCATGAAGAAGTTTATCCTCTAGATTAGATGTCTACTTTCACTGAGGTCTCAAAAAAGGATATTGGGCTCTGGAGGATCCAAGAACTACAATGCCAGCCAACCAGGTGCAAATGCTAGTGGAGGTTTAACTTAAACCAATATTTTTACCCAGATTGCTATTGATTTTGTCAGGGCTTGCTAACAACGTTGAATAAATTTGGAGCAGTCTGCCTAGCACTAGTTTTCTCATAAACTCTGTTATTTCTGGTACATGATTTTACAGAGCATAAAACTTTTTCAGGAACACCTGTATTGCATTACAGCAGGAACACCAGTACCATGTGAAGGTAAAGACAACAAATCCTACGGCTCTATCTGAAAAGTCAGATATTTGTAATCATTACTTTTCATATAAATATATGAAGCATAACAAATATATGTCTTAAGTAAATAAATGAAATAGTACACCTAACTTTAAATCTTTCAAACACTTACTGAAGTCTCCAGTAAGAAAAACTCCTTCTGCTCCTGGGGCCCATTCTTTGCAGTATAAACCACCATCGGCACATCTGTGGACACCGAAGGATTCATAACCTCTGGAAAATTTATCAATACCACCTTCGTTCTCTCCGATGTTGTTCAAAGTCTCATTAAACCGATTATACCTTTGAAAAAGTGCAAAAGAAGGAAGTTAGAAAATAAAATCGTCTTCCAGGAAAGTTACTGTAATTAAGTCAATGCTTTATTTACTCTTATTCAGAAAAAGAAAAGAAAAAAGATATTAAAGAGGAATAATGTGAATAATTTCACATACAAGGTAGCAGTTACTGCACAGGATAAAATAATTCCTATCTCAAACTGAACCAATCTAATATTTTTTTGGTAATTTCATGCATTTTGGTGTAAGAGAGAAAATACGATTGTTCTGTATTCCATGAAATTTTAAAAATCAGCATTATAGCAACTTCTATGTCAAAATAGTATGATGAAGGAGCATCCCTACGTGTCTCTCTTCCAACCCCTAAGAAAGTAAAAGAAAAATTGTTAAAAGCCAGCAAGATAAATAAAATTACCTTACAACAGGGTTTGGCACACTTTTCCTGTTAAAGGGTAGATGGTAAATTGGTCTGCTTCACAACTACTCAGCTATTTCTCAAAAGCATGAAAACTGCTGCAGACAACATGTAAATGAATGGGTATGGCTAATGCCAATAACATGTCATTTACAAAACAGTTACTGGCCAAATTTGGCCTATGGGCTGTAGTTTGCCTAATTCTGCCCTTTAGCATAGCAACTAAGCATGGAAAAAAAAATGTGCTACGTCACGTCAAACTATAAAAGCTAGTGGCCACGAGAAGAAACCAAAGATTCCTTCCCAAGGAGGACCAAGAGTAACACATGGTTGTTTCTCACCCTCACTCAGATCTGGAGTCCATACAGCCAATTAAAATAAAATAAAATAAAATAAAATAAAATAAAATAAAATAAAAATGCTACTAATGTCACTAATACCAACAGACGTAGGGAGAAGCAAGGACAAAACGGATAAAACTGAAGTGAGGCAGGTGGTAGGTGCTTTCTGTCAAAAGAGAAGGTTCCAGAACAATGAACTGAGCAATGCTAATATATGCTTCCTTGCACTTCCCCAGATCCTGAGGGGTGAGCAATAAAAGTCCCAGAAAGATGACGTGAATCCAAGCAGGGGATATATAAGGAATATCCAAAACTTGAGAAGCTGACTAATGAAGAACATTCCTACTAAACCGAACAGAAAACAAATCTTTCCAAAGATTTGGAAATTCTTACAAATATTTCACATCTTATTTCAACTTACTTAAAAATGAATTCAATAGGGGTGCCTGGGTGGCTCAGTCCATTAAGCATCTACCTCAGGCTCAGGTCATGATCCCAGAGTCCTGGGATCAAGTCCCTGGGGCAAGCTCCCTGCTCAGGGGGAATCTGCTTCTCCCTTTCACTCTGCCATTACCCACTACTCATGCATGCTCTCTCTGTCAAATAAATAAATAAAGTCTTTTAAAAAATTATTTATTTATTTATTTGACAGAGAGAGACACAGCGAGAGAGGGAACATAAGCAGGGGGAGTGGGAGAGGGAGAAGCACCTGGGCACCCCTAAATTTAAAAAAATCTTAAAATATATGAACTCAGTAAAAGTAAGAGGTGAGAGATTATACAACAAAACAATAGAATGAGAGGTAAAATGAGACCCCTAGACCTAAAAAAAGCAAGAGGAAGAACAAAATATATTACTGGAAAATAATAAAATAGAATTGGCAAGAAACAAAATACACATATGGTAAAATAGCAAATTATTAAACAAATAAATAATTGGAAATTTATATAATAGAGAAGAAAAAGACTCAGAAATAGACTATATTAAGGAAGCTAAGAGGTATGTAAAATTGACAAAAATGATCTAAAATAAGGATAGCTGCTGACTCTGAAGAACAAAATCAAATAAAATGGATATAAAAAAATATAAAGCTAGAAAATTCTTCTCTCAGAATTAAATCTGAATATTTGGGGTTCCTGGGTAGCTTCGTTGGTTAAACATTCAGCTCAGGTCATGATCTCCCCAACCTGGAATCTAGCCCCATGTGGGGCACCATGCTTAGTGGGGAGTCTGCCCCACACCCCAGTTCATACTCACTCTCTTTCTAATAAATAAGATCTTGAAGAGAAAAAAAAAAAAGAATTAAATCCGCATATTAAAAAAGAACATGCTATGTTTTAAGAAAAATTTGGAAAACAAACATAAACATGCACATGGGCAACAACTCCCAATTTAGGCTACTAAAATTAAAAGGATAAAGAAAGAAGTCTTTAGAAAACCGGTCATAAAAAAGCCAAGACCACACATTTCTGAGAAGGAAAGGTGATAATCTAATGGCATTTTATTTTTTTTTAAAGATTTAATTTATTTATTTGACAGACAGAGATCACAAGTAGGCAGAGAGGCAGGCAGAGAAAGAGGGGGAAGCAGGCTCCTGGCTGAGCAGAGAGCCCAATGCGGGGCTCGATCCCTGGACCCCAAAATCATGCCCTGAGCCAAAGGCAGAGGCTTTAACTCACTGAGCTACCCAGGTGCCCCTAACGGTATTTTATAAGGCAATTTCCTACTCAAACCTAAGGAATTCTTTAAATATTGTCAAATTAAAAAATAAATTTAAGTTTATGACACTAATGAACTATGGTTGAAGGGGAAAAAAACCCAAAACTAGATGATTAAAAGATTAAAAACACATACACAGAGGAATTAACAGTCATGGGAGCAGTGTTGCTGAACCCTGATCTTTTTTTTTTTTTTAAGATTTTATTTATTTATTTGACAGACAGAGATCACAAGTAGGCAGAGAGGCAGGCAGAGAGAGGGGGGAAGCAGGCTCCCTGCTGAGCAGAGAGCACGATGCAGGGCTCGATCCCAGGACCCTGAGATCATGACTTGAGCTGAAGACAGAGGATTAACCCACTGAGCCACCCAGGCACCCCTGAACCCTGATCTTTAAATATAGAACCATGGCTAGACAATTGTGAAAATGTGGGAATGTGATAACAAAAAAATAACCTCAATGGATGAAGTAAGTTTTATTATGAAAGACATTACATGAGTGAAAGGAAAATGGAAGAAAATACAGTAGTCATCCCCATTGTAAAAGAATAACTGATCACTGACTAAAATTTAAGATTGTCATCATTATACTTTTTAATTCCTTTATTTTATTCAAGTATAATTAAGATATAGTATTATATTAGCTTAAGGTATATGATATAATTGTATCAATTGTATGCATTGCTCAGTGCCCATCATGATAAGTGTACTTTTAAATCCCTTCAATTATCTTATCCATTGCCCCACCAACCTTCTCTCTGGCAACCACCAGTTTTTCTCTCTATTTAAGAGTCTACTTTGTTGTCTCTTTTTTTCTTTTTTCATTTGTTTTATTTCTTAAATTCCCCATAGGATGGAAATCATACAGCATTTGTGTTTCCCTGACTGACTTATTTCATTTAGCATTCTAGGTCCATCCACATTGTTGCAAATGGCAAGATCGCATTCTTTTTTTACAGCTGAGTAATATTCCATTGTGTATGTGTGTGTATGATGTATGTACACATACACACAAATACACACACATATATACACACATACACATACACATTCATACACATACCACTTCTGTATCCTCTGTATCCATTCAACTATCAATGGACATTTGGGCTGGTTCCATATCTTGACTATTGTAAGTAATGCTGCAATAAATATAGGGATACATATACCTTTTTGAATTAATGTTTTCATTTCCTTTGGGTAAATGGCCCATAGTACAATTACTGGATTATACAATAATTCTATTTTTAATTTTTGGGGGAGTCTCCATACTGTTTTCCACAGTGGCTATAACAGCTTGCATTCCCACCAACAGTACATGAGTTGTATAAGTTCTTTATATATTTGGTTATCATGAACCCCTTATCAGATACATCATTTGAAATTATCTTCTCCCACTCAGGAGGGCTGCCTTGTTGTTTTGTTGACAACTTCCTTTGTTGTGCAAAAGGTTTTTATTTTGGGGTAGTCCCATTAGTTTAATTATGCCTTTGTTACCCTGCCTGAGAGGCCATATCTAGAAAAATGTTTCTATGGGCAATGTCAAAAAAATTACTGCCTATGTTTTCTTCCAGAAATGTAATGGTTTCAGGTCTCACATTTAAGTCTTTAATCCATTTTAAGTTTATTTCTGTATATGGTGTAAGAAAGTAGTCCAATTTCATTCTTTTGCATGTAGCTGTCTAGTTTTCCCAATGCCAATTGTTGAAGAGACTGTCTTCTTCCCACTATATATTCTTGTCTTCCTTATTGTAGATTAATTGACCATAAAAGTGTAGATTGATTTCTTGGCTCTGTATTGTTCCATGAATCTGTGTCTAATTTTGTGTCAGTACCATACTATTTTGATTACTACAGCTTTGTAGTGATTGTGATACCTCCAGGTTTGTTTTCCTTTTTCAAGATTGGTTTTGCTATTTAGGGTCTTTTGTGGTTTATACAAATTTTAGGATTATTTGCTCTAGTTCTGTGAAAAACATTGTTGGTATTTTGATAGGGATTACATTAATAGTAAATTGCTTTGGATAATATGGACATTTTAACAACACTGGTTCTCCAATCCATCATCATGGAACAGCTTTCCATTTCTTTGTGTCATCTTCAATTTCTTTCATCAATGTTTTATGGTTTTCATAGTACAGTTTTTCCCGTCCTTGCTTAAGTTATTCCTAGGTGTTTTATTCTTTTGGGGGCAACCGTAAATGGTTTAATCCTTTTGTTGATGTTGGATGTGCACTCCAGAAAACAACATTTTTTAGTATAAAGGAAGATGTATATAAATTTCAGACATTTCTTTCATTTCACTTCAGTTTCTTTGTTTCAAATAAATTGAAGCTAAATTTAACACATATTTTTCTCAAGTTTCATTATATTATTTCTATCTATCAAGACATTTCTCTATTCTCCTACCTATATGAAAGCATATAAAACATCAGGAATAATGTTCCCAAATATTAGTGACAATTTTTTTCATAAGGTTTCTTTTTACTTTCTCCCTTGCATTGTTCCAATCATTTATAACAAATAAGTACCATTTAAATAAAAATAAATTTTTTCTGAAACTATATAATTTTTACATCATTACAACATCTACATAATCCTACACAATATCCTATAGGAATTTTATTGGGTATGTAAAACTATGTTTGTAAAATTTGGGGAATTGAAATTACTTGAAATAGATTCATGGAACAAAACTGAATCCCCAAAAGAATCTTGAGCATATGTAGAAATTAAGTATCTGTGAAAGAGCATTTTAAATCAGTAAAGAAAGGATCTCTCATCTAATAAAATATAGAAACTTGTAAGTTAATTATCAAAAAATGGACCCCTAAAATAAAAATAACATCAAGAGAGATCACAGTTATAGACATTAAATTAGAAATAAATAAAGGGGCACCTGGGTAACTTAGTCAGTTAAGTGTCTGACTCTTGATTTTCGCTCAGGTCATGATCTCAGGGTTATGAGACTGAGCCCTGCATCAATCTCCATGCTTAGCGGGGAATCTGCTTGAGATTCTTTCTCTCCTCTCCCTGCCCCTCCCCTGTGTATCTGTACACTCTCTCTCTCAAATAAATAAATCTTTAAAAAAATAAAAATAAATAAAATCAATAGTTTACAAAAAAATACAAATGTCCAAAAAACATATAAAAAGATGTTCTAATTCATATGTAACTAAAGAAGTACAAATCCTAAACTTGGAAATTTTACTTTCTACCTAAAAGAAAAAAAATCAGTAAACATGATAGTCTGTGTGAACACAGTATAGGCAGAGAAAAAGACATTCTCAAGACTGTTTGGTATGATATAAACTAGAGAAAAATTTGGCAATACCTATGAAAATTTTAAAATCATTAAGTAATTCCATTTTTAGAAATTTATGCTTTGGATATGTAGAACAAGGAAGCAACACCATCTCTGGTGTACAGTGATAATCATTATGGGACTATTTATGACACCAAGCCATGGAAAATAACCTACCTACCAGATCAACAATTGGGAGACTAGTTGAATAAACTGTGGAATATCCAAACAATAAATTACACAAGAGTCATTAAGAAGAATGAGGTAGAGAGAGAGAGACTGATATGCAAAGATACTCAAAATGGATTACTTTTAGAGAAAGAAGTTATAGAACAGTATTCTGCAAAGTATCTATTTGGATAAAGAAAATATAGATACGGCCATGAATGGCATGCACATAAACTTTCACAGGGCCTCTTCCTCAGCTCCAAGGGTGGGGCTCCAATGGCCTGAGGTGGGCAGGGGCCTAAGGCTTCTTAACACCACCACACCACAGTTACCACATTTGCTTCAGTGACACATATGTCTGTGAATGTCAGTGACACATCTCAATATGCCACATAATCAGATCAATGGAGGGAAGTGGCCTATAGGAGTGGTAGGTGTGGGTGGACTATTTCATATATGACCCTCTTTTGTATTGTTAATTGAAGTATATTTGACACAATGTTACATTAGTTTCAGGTGTACAACTTCGTCACTAGACAGATCTAAGTTTACTATGTATTGTTTACTATGCTATCTTTGCTTAACTGTAAATGTAGCTATCATCTGTCACCATAAAACGCTATTGCAATACTATTGACTATTCTGGTGATGCTATACCTTTTATTCCCGTGGCATATTCATTCCCTAATTAGAAGCCTATACTTCTCACTACTCTTCACCCATTTTGACCATCCTACTACCCCACTCTCCTTTGGCAATCATCTGTTTGCTCTCTGTATTTATGTATCTATTTCTGCTTTTTTTTTTTTTTAAGATTTTATTTATTTATTTGACAAAGAGAAAGAGATCACAAGTAGGCAGAACAGCAGGCAGAGAGAAAGGAGGAAGCAGGCTCCCTGCCAAGCAGAGAGCCCGATGTGGGGCTTGATCCCGAGACCCTGAGATCACGACCTGAGCCGAAGGCAGAGGCTCAATCCACTGAGCCACCCAGGCGCCCCTATCTATTTCTGCTTTTTATTTGTTCATTTATTTTTTAGATTTCACATATAAATGAAATCATACGGTATTTGTCTTTCTCTGACTTTTATCACTTAGCTATACCCTCTAGGTCTATGCATGTTGTCACAAATAGCAAGATCTGATCTTATCATTCTTTTTCATGACTAATACTCCATTCTGTATGTGTATACACACCACTTTTTCCTTATTTATTTATCTATTGATGGACAATTAGGTTGCTTCCACACCTTAGCTATTATAAATAACACAGCATTAAATACAGGTGTATACATTTTTTTGAATCAATCTTTTTGTTTTCTTTGCATAAATATCCAGTAGTGGATATTTGAATTGAATATTTGAATACAATTACTGAATTGTATGGTATCTCTATTTTTAATTTTTTGAGGAGATTCCATACTGTTTTCCACAGTGGCTGCACTAATTTACATTCCCACCAACAGTACAAAAGTCTTCCTTTTTCTCTACATCCTTGTCAACACTTGTTATTTGTCTTTTTGACACTAGCCATTCTGACAGGTGTAAGATGATATCTCATGGTTTTGATTTGCATTTCTCTGATGATTAGTGATGTGGAGCATCTTTTCATAGTCTGTTGGCTATCTATATGTCTTCTTTAGAAAAATGTCTATTTGGATCCTCTGCCCAATTTTAATCAGATTATTTGGGGGTTTTTGAAGTTGAGTTGCCCCTCTGTATTATATATATATACCCAACATACAAACACACACACATACATGCCCACGCATGTACACATGTGCATGCACATACATCTATGGTTTTATAAATATAAAAATTATATTTGATCCATGATCTGAAACAAATTAGCTTTTAACAAAATGGCATGACCCCAGTCTCAATGACAGCCCTAACTCCAGGGGACACAAACTGAACCACCCACAGAAACCAGATAGGTATTACATATACGAGGAGCTGTCCCACATCAAAAAACACAAAAGTGGGAGCCTGATGAGAAAAGAAGTTGGCCCTAAAGTACAGAAAACAATGCAGTAAGGAACCCTGGTGAGACGGAGAATACAAACCCCACTGAAAAACAAAAGCTTCTGTTTAATAGCTAGAGCCCATTGCTACCATGTGTGATTTGCCAGATCAAATAGCTAATTAAGAACCAAAAAAAAGGGGCGCCTGAGTGGCTCAGTGGGTTAAAGCCTCTGCCTTCGGCTCAGGTCATGATCTCAGGGTCCTGGGATCGAGCCCCACATCTGGCTTTCTGCTCAGTGGGGAGCCTGCTTCCCTTCCTCTCTCTCCGCCTGCCTCTCTGCCTACTTGTGATCTCTGACTGTTAAATAAATAAAATCTAAAAAAAAAAAAGAACAACAACAACAAAAAAATCCAGGATTTTTTCTATGAACTCTTCCTGATTTAAATAGTTATTGTTTGAAAAATGAATTTTAAAGATTGAAAAATCTTTAAAATACTGACCTGGACAAAAAAAAAAAGTCTGCAGATATAATGAGAGATATAATGAGATATTCATATGGAAACCCTCTCATATTCTCAAAGTCCTACGAGAAAATGTGTTCTTTGGTTTTTTGTTTTGTTTTTACTTCTTGCAAATATCATTCAGCTGTAATTCTTGGGTGTATGAAAACTCTAATCCATATTAAACAACATAGTAACAACATTCCATAAAATTATCCAACAGTAAGGAACAATCAACAAAATTAATTTGGACTTAGGGTTAAAAGAATACAAACACATGTATACATAATGCAAGGAAAAATACTGATTAAAAAAAGATACAATTCTGGGACGTTAAACCAAATGCGGTAATAATGTTATTGTTAAAGTGAGCCTAATATCTTAAAAACACACTTCAGATTTAAGGTTTAAATTTTAAAAAAATCATTCATAAGAACTTTCATGAAATATGTACAAATGTCCCATTTACTAAAATTTCAACAGAAACAGGATTATAGGATTACATTATTTTAACTAAATATCTTAACTTCCCTCAAGGTCAGCCCTATAGCTTCTGATACAGAAATACGCATTCCACTTTGAAATCACTGTGGCTCAAAAAAAGAAAATGCCTGAGGATACAGCAAGCTCATCATGCCTGTGCCCTCTCCTACTATAGTCATCTAGCTTAATATTTTGCTATGAATTTATAGAATATTTTTAAACTAGGTCAAATTCTTACTAACCAAAGAACATAAAATGAAGTTAGTATAGCAACTAGCATTTTGTACAGATATAAAATGCTATAAATACCATCAGATTTGATCTCTACATTGATGTTTTTAATCCTTTTTACAAAGGAAGAAACAGAGGCCAGATAAATATGTTAAGTTGTCCAAGGTCAAGAAGGTGAGGAGCAACAGATAAAGCTTAAGTTGTCCAAGGTCAAGAAGGTGAGGAGCAACAGATAAAGCATCATGCATCACAAAAGGTATACTTTAAATGAATCAAGAGACAAAAAATCTCAAATTAAATGTCACATTTTCTTTTTAAAGAAAGTCCTTAAAGTTTCATTCATAAAGCTACTAATCTTTTAATTAAGAGAATCAGCTTAGTCTTTAGAAATAAAGTGCAGGTTATATCCTAACTGTGTTACATACTATATGTGACTTTGAACAAGTCATTTAACCTCCCTTTTGCTTAATTTCTTCCCCTGTTAAGTGGGAGAAACATTATAGGCTCTGAGAAATCAATGAAATCACACTGGGAGCCATCCCCACAGTAGCCAGCAAGTGCTCCATAATTGTTGGCTGCAACTTTTCTCCACTTCAGTAAGTGGCAATGCTATAGGATACTTTTTAATTTATCTTTTTTTATTTATAGCACTTATTTAGATTTAATATATATGTTAATTATTAGCAAACATTAGGGTTTTTCCCCTCAAATTCCAAAAGTGTTTAAGAATCTTTACAATTTTTTTTTCCTGCAGTAGAAATTACAATAAAGGCGTGCTAACTCATAGCACATACTAAGTACTTCATATTGACTTGAATGCATGCATTATGGAAAGTTTGGGGTAAAATTAAATAGATTGGATTGACCGGGGGGCGGGGGGGGGGGGAAATAGTTATTTTACAGAGGTAGCAAGAGATAAATTTAGGGGGGGGTGGGGGAGAAACAACCTGAAATCTTTGCTCTCCTGGAAGGTAATTCATCCTAGATCAGTACTGAATTTCTGATTTTAAGCAGAGTTGTGAACATAGGTAGATAAGTCAAGAGAGATGGATCATACCTTATGTGGAAATGTCTAGGATATAGAATCCTTTCTCAAGTGTTTCTGAGTGGTCCTAAAACCTAAGGGACCCATGGGGGAAATTCCTTCCCTGCCATCTTAATTTTCAAGATTTTATATTGTCATTTGCTTCCTCATTGAGACTTGTATTAGAGGCAAGAAAAAACACAGAAGTAAAAGCTCAACAGGAATTCTTAAGAGCTAAAAAATGGGAAAATAAGGTTAAAAGAGGGGGGTATGAGATTTTTGAAAGAAAAAAAATAGCTTTTTAAATCAGCCTTTAAAAAGACTTCAAGGTTTCTTTTTTTTTTTTAAGATTTTATTTATTATTTTGACAGAGATCAGAAGCAGGCAGAGAGAGAGAGGGGAAACAGGCTCCCTGCTGAGCAGAGAGCCGGATGTGGGGCTCAATCCGAGGACCCTGGGATCATGACCTGATCCAAAGGCAGAGGCTTAACCCACTGAGCCACCCAGGCGCCCCAAGACTTCAAGGTTTCTCATAGAAACTTTCTTCTTAGGTGAAAACTATCCAGAATATGCATAATTACCCATGCATTAAAATTCAAATGAAGATTTAAGCATTTGAGACTTTAAAGTGAACAGTTTATGTCTCTTAATTAAGGATAAGTATTCTACAACAACAAAAACTGCAATATATTTATTACAGAATAAAAATATTTATTGTGTTAATAATTCAGTTGCATAAAATAAAATCCTTTCCTTTAGAAGTTCGTTAGTCCAGTGGAAGAGTGTTCAACTCATGACAGGAGAGGTCTGGGATAAGCAAGCATTAACTGGGGAGTAAACAAAAGGAACTACTGGGAGGAGAAGAGGTTAGAGAAGGCTTTAGAGAGTAGTGGGCATTTATGCTTTCTCTTGAAGGATAAGCAATATATTTTGAAAGTTAGAAAAAGGACAGAGAAGGACAATGCGTATATAAAAACCAGGAGGTTCTTGTTGACATAATAACTAGCTTTATGTAGCCAGAGCAAGAGAATGGGTAGGGTCTACAAGCCAACCAGGATGGGAAAGATAGTTTTCAGTTAGACAATAAAATAAAAAATAAAAACCCTAAAGACTTTAAAAGGGAGATAATAGATATGATCAAAGACAAGTTTTAAAGGGAGCAATTTGAACAATGAATTTTGGTAGGCAGAGTCCATAGGTTAATGAAATCTTTATTAAAATTGAACATAATAATAAAAAATAAATTAATTAAATTAAATAGACTCAATACTAAAAGCACAGGGATTTGTAGACTCTACTGTTATACAAGATTGATGAGAAGAATTTTAAAACTGGTATCATATTACATGTGGTTTCTTATTTTTGAATGCTGTTCCTTATTTTTAAATGTTTAAATGTCATTAATAAACAAATATGTAAATATCCAAGCTTCCATTTAAAATCTCAGTCACTCGTCTAATCTCTATCCATTTTAGTGTATTCTTAACTTCTTCTACCAGGAAATACCAGAGATGGGGACTATTTAAGTAAAGGTGATTAACAAGGAGGGGTAAAATCCACCCATTTATTACGAATGTATTAGTGAACATCTACGATATATCTAGTGCTGTGCCCATCACTGCAAACAGAGATGAAAGACATTACAAAGTGGCTTTAAGACGTTGTTTGTAATTGAAGATAGTAAAGCAAAAAGGGAAAGCATTATATAAGGCATTAGTAAAGGCTTCTACCAGAAAACAGAAGTAGCTAAAATATAAATTCCACAGACAGGGAAAAGTATCTGTTGTGCATATTGAGATAATCAAACACCTAAAGTATCAACACATATTAACTACTCAATGAAAATCTTTTAGTGGGCACTTACTATGTTCACATTGTAGCTAAGCAATGGTGATACAATGGTTAGATTTAGGCTTAAGGTTAGAACTATTATGTTGGGATTTGAATCCCAATCTTACCTCTTACCAGCTATAACTAAGACCAAAATTCCTAATCTAAGAATAGTAACAGAACTTACTTCATAAGGTTGCTTTGATAATCAAACGATAATATACCTAAAAATGCTCAGCGTAATAACTGCATGAAATAAATATTAACACCATTAGGACAATAAAAGTATTAAAAATGATTGCTGCATTTGAGATCAACATAAAAAAATCAATAGCCTTTTAAAATGTAAGAGAGTTACAATGCAGTATGACTGTCCCACACTCCCTGATTCACTCAGTCCTACTGGCCCTCCAGGCTTCATGCACTCCTTTGACTGGACTTACGGAGGTCGTGGCTTACAGGGAACTACCAGGGGACGTCAGATCCTACAACATGGATGTGTGGAGGAATAAAGGCATAAAGGCTCCATGGGACAAATCTTGACCAGTAAGATACAGAAAATGGGAAGGAATCCTTGGAGAAATTCTTCCCCCTGCCTCCTGAAGGTCCTGTGTGACCAAACAACCAGTTTTGTAAGGAAATACATGATCTCACATAAGAAGCCAATTCATCAACTCGGTGCTATATCAAGATCAAACATATGGAACCACAAAAGTGAATAGCAAACCGGGGGATGTGATGACCCAATAAAGACATTGATGGCTGCCAGGAGCCAAAACACATCCTCCTCAGCAGTCCGTACTATTCAAGATGAATGCAAACCATTCTGTGCTTTAGAACTGATCAAAAGTGAGTGGAAGGCAATTAATTCCCATCATCTCATTTCTATTCAAACATAGCATGGTGCAGGGATGTGGTTTTTATTCATGTAGTTTGTCTCATTATTATAATCCTTACCAATGCCTTTGTTCTTGAGAATTGGGACTTGATGTTAATTAAAATATTTCACATATGGAATTAGCCTAAGACTAAATGGTATGGACCACCTACTATATGCCAGGCATGCTGGCATACCAGAAAGAACAGAGTTTAGAAAAAGAAGATTGGGTTCAATTGCTAGGCCCGTTAGCAAACTGCCCTTAGGTTTTTTACTTAATGATCTTAGAGTTTCAGCATGCCCATTAATAAAGCAGAAAGATAATACCATTGATGTCAGGGTTGTACCTATATACAGTTCACCTTTGAACAACATGGGTTTTTGAACTGTGCAGGTCTACTTATACAGTTTTTCCCCCTAAATATAGTATAGTACTATATTTTCTCCTCTTTATGATTTTCTTAATAACTTTTATTGCACTAGCTTACTTTATTGTAAGAATATAGTACATAATACATACAATATGCAAGATACATGTTAGTAGACTATATTATTGGTAAGGCTTTCAGTCAACTGTAGGCTATTAGTAGATATATTTTGGAGCATCAAAAGTTAGGGGTGCGTGGGTTGCTCAGTCATTGGGCATCTGCCTTCAGCTCGGGTCACGATCCCAGGATCCTAGAATAGAGACCTGCATCAGGCTCCCTGCTCAGTGGGGAGCCTGCTTCTCCCTCTCCCACTCCCCCTGCTTGTGTTACCTTTCTCTCTGTGTCTCTGTCAAATAAATAAATAAAATCTTTAAAAAAAAAAAGTTATAAGCTGATTTTTGACTGTGAAGGCGGTTGGTGCCTCTAACCCCTGCATTGTTCAAGGATCAACTGTATAAATAATTTATTTATAAATTTATTAAAAAGAAATTATTTTATGGCACATCTCATATTTTTTAAGAAAAAAGAAATTAAGGGATTTCTAACTAGAAAAAGAAATCAATGAAACTTTGAAAAAATGAAATACTACTATCATGCTAATTATAACACAATAGTAAAATCCAAATATTAATTCAATTATAAGCAAGTATTAAGTGCATGATTAATTTTAACCTTTTAAAAAACATTATTCATTTTGTAACATATCTAATACACAAATGCAGAGCCAATCCAATAAATACATCCTCAGATCACATTTAAGAGCAAACAGTTGATTTTTTATTTTCTAATGTTACAGAATAAAATCTATTTAAATAAGTTTTACTTGACCTAAAGTTAAGTGTAATTTGACTATTTTGAGTTTCAAATTAATGAAATAGATGTAGAAATTATGGTTATATAGAAAATCATTAAATCTTCCTTTTTAGGGAGGGGAAGAATGAGGTTATTTCAAAACTGTTAAAAATTAACTTTTAAAAGTTTGTTGCTACAATTTAAAAGTGTCCTGAAAGTAAATAATGGTTGTTATTTATTAAATGTTCTTTCCTAATTCTGGTTCTGGGCCATAGAGGTGAAGGGTTGGGGGCAAGTTATTGCTGAGATCCTCCCAGTTCTAAATGCTACAAAACCAAAAACATGAAATGTTCTTATTCAATTAATGAAAAACTAGAAATCTGGTGCTTAGTGGTATTACTTTGCTTTATACAACTCTCTTTTTATTTTAATAATTAGGTACTTATCTCTAGAATCCTACCTTTAGGATAATGGAAATGATATTTAATAACACAACTTAAAGAACCTACAATATAGCCATTAACATAAACATATTTTCGCTTCTTAACAGATTAATTAATTAGAATAAATTAACAAAATGTAGCTAGAAATTAATTTTAATCACTGGGCCTTGTCTCTTGGTTGCAAACAAATTAGTAATATATTGCCCTTGCATTTTACCAAGGTATGATTAATGGTCAATATTAAGATTTCTGGGGTCTTCTGGCAATGTGAAAACCTGACTGCCTAACTAGAAAAAAATATCATGTGAACGTAATAAATCAGAATTACTGAAGGTAAGCCCTGTGAGACGGCCCATCTGGTCAGGCTAGAAGTGTCAAGTATTGTCCCAAGCACTTTGAGCAGCCAGCCTCTTTATCAGACGCTCTCTTTCCAGTCACGCTCCTGTTCACGTCTTTGCTACATGCTCTGCTGATTACCTTGGAAAAGGGCAATGCTGTAACTGTTCAACTGACCTTTCAGTTTATTTTCTCTCGTGTAATATGAAACATGAGCTAACACAGTCTTAGTCTACTGATTTCTAGGAAGAAATCTAACTTAATGTTTCAACAACTCTTGGCTCAAATAACACTCTGTTCTGTGGTCAGGTTTCTCTTTTTGGAAAAATTACATGGCAAAGACCACAGGTTTGGGTTAGAGAGGGGCTTCTCGTGATGATGGAGACCACAATCTACACAATAAGCTATGCTCTGAGAACATGTGCCAACTAATCTGCTGGGAAGCAATTCCAGTCTTCCAAATCACCACCAGAATCTTCTTAATGTGACTCACTGTATCAAAAGATTAAAATCAATGATGGTTATGTCTTTTCATCTCTTAATATGAATGTCACTGTTACTCAAACACTGTCAAAAATTCTTTACTTACTGGGGCACCTGGGTGGCTCAGTGGGTTAAAGCTTCTGCCTTCGGCTCAGGTCATGATCCCAGGGTCCTGGGACAGATCCCCGCATCTGGCTCTCTCCTCAGCGGGGAGCCTGCCTCCCTCTCTCTCTCTACCTGCTTCTGCCTACTTGGGATCTCTGTCTATCAAATAAATAAATAAAATCTTTAAAAAAAATTATTGACTTACAAAAACTGAGACGGAGGTTAAGAAGTCAAAAGACACAAATTCTAGACCAAGTCTAGGGCATTAGCCAGGTGAATGTAAGACAACCACCCAAAGCTTTAGCTTCCTCAGATAACACTGAAGAAGCTGAAACAAAAAGTCTCATCCAGGTCTAAGAACCTGTAATCCATACTCTGATTCAAATTTGGGTCCTAATTCCAACCAGAAAGGAAAAAAAAATGCACTTTAATGCAAAGATTATTTTGGATGTCTCCCACATATACCAAAAAGGGTCTATTTTACCATGCACAAGTGATATAATTTTAAATGTATATTTTTCTTTAAAAAAAAAAAGCAGCATATAAACCATCTATGAAGTGTAAAATACACAGCAAATAAAACAAGAAAAACAGCCAATAGTAAAAAATTATAATAAATTTTAAGTATCACAAATCGTAAATGATAATGACTAACCTCATGGAGTATTTACTACATTCTAGCCACTATTAAGTAGTAACTTAATTAAACCCTCACAATAACCCAGTGTGAAGTGTACTACTGTCATTCTCATGAGGCAGATAAAGAAACAAGAGGTTAAATAATTTTGCCAATATGACACAGCTATTAAGTGGGTGAAGGTGGAATGTAAATCCAAGATTTTGTTTTCAGAGTATCTGAGCTTAACCATTAGCCATAATACTACCCAATACATTTTGCAGTTTACAGTTTCCAAGCTGATCGGGACTTGGTACTAAATTTAAATTTTTGGTTGCTTAATATTTGCTAAATAATTTTAATAAGCTAAATTTCTGAAGGAAAAACAACCCCTTTTGTTATAAGTAAGAGTGATAAAAATGGTCAAAAAATAAAATAATCAGAAAACTTACTTAAAAAAATAAAACTTGTCATATTTACACTGACTAAATCCACAAAGCTTTTTTTAAATTTTATTTTTTAAAGCCTCTTTCCAAAAAAGAGCAGAAATTACATTGGTGCTGGATTCTAACTATCCAGAAAATTTTATTTGGGGAGTAGATGTATCTGTCACAATGAACCTGAATTAATTTACTGAGGCAAAATATGCAAACAGAAACTATTTATACCTCTGATATATGTTTCAAATTGGATGGTTATTATATCAATTGTAAGATAAAAACACCAAGCACTATTTTTTTTTTTAACCTAGAAATGTGCCAAAGGCTTTCAGAAAGCTAAAAATATTGGCACTTGGCAAATCAACAAACCCAATTACACTCCTGAATTTATTAAATATAGCCAGATAGCCAAGACCTTTATCCTTGTGAATGTTTTTAATATTAGAAGCAAGATAAATGAATCACTTTTCACTTTGACAATGGCATAGGACACACTCTCCTAATATATATCAAAGACTCTAAGGAGATATATATATCTCCAACAAAAAAATCCACATCTTTTGGACTAAATAGCCATGAAATATCAAAGGTCTATCAAATACCCTGACAGTTCTTTCCCTTTACTAAGGGAGACAAAGTTTTCAAAATTCTGTCAGCTACAAAACCAAAAGATCAAAGAGCTTTCATAGTCACTTCCAACATATCGGCAAGACCTCTTTTAAGCTAAAAAAAAAAAAAAAAAATCCAAGTTTCTTTCTGCCCATCTATCTCTATATGTATATATAAATATATTATGTGTATCACACATGCTTATATACACACATATATATGTTATGCATATATATGTGTGTATATCATCCACACATACACAAATTTCTTTTTTTTATATCCAATGACCTAAAACAGACTGAACAGAATAGGTCTGAAACCATGGTACAGTTTGTTTACATGTCCCAGTTAATTATTTCTTCCAAATTGCATATTTTATTCTTTTAAATATTTCCAAATTGAGACTGAGATGAAAGTATTTAAGTGTTTTTTTTTAAGATTTTATTTATTTATTTGACAGACAGAGATCACAAGTAGGCAGAGAGGCAGACAGGGGGCGAGGGGGGGAAGCAGGCTCCCAGCTGAGCAGAGAGCCTGATGCGGGGCTCGATCCCAGGACCCTGGGATCATGACTGAGCCGAAGGCAGAGGCTTTAGCTCACTGAGCCACCCAGGTGCCCCGAAAGTATTTAAGTTTTATTGAGCTATGTTAACTCTGTAGGTTTTATAATGAAGTATGGATATAAAAGAACATTTATAAATTTCACTTACCATACTATCAAGAGTCCCTGCACCAAATTAAACTACTATAACCAAGACCATAATGCTATAACCAGATCTGCAAAAAAAAAAAAACAAAAAACCCCAACATTAAATTCCACTGAAGTGCAAGCAAATCTGTTTGCTAATGATGCCACCCTGAAGCTTAATTTGGTAGCTTATTCAACATCAGTAAAATGGAAACTTCAAATTTGCCTAGGACTCTTTTTGCTTATGGGCCATTGTTTTCTTAATTTGGTGTTCCCAAAATGCTCTGGCCAGAACACATACTGGTACTTACAATATAATTAATGTGGTCTACTCATAATCAAAACTACTGGAGTTGTGAACTCACATAGATTCCTCATTGTTCATGGGCCAACCATTCCCAAGACAAGCTTCACAAAGAGCTCTGCCCAAACTGTCCCAATGGTACAATCATACAGTTGTATAAATTTCCCTGCTGATATTTTTCTCTACCAGATTATGGGTACCATAAAACTAAGAATCATCTTTTGTTTAATTTTACATCCTCAACATCTGGGAAGCATCCATTAAGGAAAAGGGAATGAACAAATGGCTCCCTCAGTATGTTTCACCACAGGGCATTTACAATCTCAGACAATGTTTTAGTAGCCTGGGGAGATTTCAATAATAATTGTTAATTATTACTGAGCACTTACCATGGTAAGTACCTAGCATTGTGATAAGTTCTCTACAAACAATATTTCATTTAATTCTCTCAATTCTATGTGTTAGGAATTCTATATTACACAAAATGAGGAAGAACCCAAGGATCAGAGACTAAGCAACTTGACCAAGATAACTCAGCATGTTATTGTGAGAACCAGAATTTTTTTTTATGTTTTTAATTTTAGTTCCAGTGTGGTTAACATACAGTGTTACCGTGACTCAACAACTGATTGTATTACTCAGTGTTCATCATGGAAAGTGTTCTCTTTATTCCCAATCACCTACTTCACTCATCCTCCCACCCACCTCCCTCTCTGCTAACCATCAGCTTGCTCTCTCCAGTTGAGTCTGTTTCTTAGTTTCTCTTTTTCCTTTTCTTGTTTGTTTTGTTCCTTAAGTTCCAAAAATGAATGAAATCATAGGGCATTTGTGTCAGAATCAGGATTTTTAAAGATTTATTTAATTGTATGTTAAGGTATCTGAAAAACAGTCATGACTGTAGGGACGCCTGGGTGGCTCAGTTGGTTAAGAGTCTGCCTTCAGCCAGGTCATGATCCCAGGGTCCTGGTATCAAGTCCCACATCAGGGCTCCTTGCTCAGCAGGGAGTCTGCTTCTCCCCCTGCCTGCTGCTCCCCCTACTTGTGCACACACTCTCTCTCTCTCTGACAAATAAATAAATAAATCTTTTTTAAAAAATAGTCTTACTCAACACACACAAAACAGATAATCATATCAAAAAATGGGCAGAAGATATGAACAGACACTTCTCCAATGAAGACATACAAATGGCTATCAGACACATGAAAAAATGTTCATCATCACTAGCCATCAGGGAAATTCAAATTAAAACCACATTCAGATACCACCTCACACCAGTTAGAATAGCCAAAATTAGCAAGACAGGAAACAACGTGTGTTGGAGAGAATGTGGAGAAAGGGGAACCCTCTTACACTGTTGGTGGGAATGCAAGTTGGTGCAGCCACTCTGGAGAACAGTGTGGAGATTCCTCAAGAAATTAAAAATAGAGCTTCCCTATGACCCTGCAATTGCACTACTGGGTATTTACCCCAAAGATACAGATGTGGTGAAAAGAAGGGCTATCTGTACCCCAATGTTTATAGCAGCAATGGCCACAGTCACCAAACTGTGGAAAGAACCAAGATGCCCTTCAACAGACGAATGGATAAGGAAGATATGGTCCATATACACTATGGAGTATTATGCCTCCATCAGAAAAGATGAATACCCAACTTTTGTAGCAACATGGATGGGACTGGAAGAGATTATGCTGAGTGAAATAAGTCAAGCAGAGAGAGTCAATTATCATATGGTTTCACTTATTTGCAGAGCATAACAAATAACACGGAGGACATGGGGAGATGGAGAGGAGAAGGGAGTTGAGGGAAATTGTAGGGGGAGATGAACCATAAGAGACTATGGACTCTGAAAAACAACCTGAGGGTTTTGAAGGGGCGGGGGGGTGGGAGGTTGGGGGAGCCAGGTGGTGAGTATTATGGAGGGCATGCATTGCATGGAGCACTGGGTGTGGTGCAAAAACTATGAATTCTGTTATGCTGAAAAGAAATAAAGAAAAAATAGTCATTACTGTAATATGGCAGTCCCTCTTTATACACAGTTCCACTGTCCACTGGTTTCAGTTAACTATTGTCAACCATGGTCCAGGAGTAGATGATGATGATCTGAGTTCAGAAAGTCAGTAGTAGCTAAACATTATGTTACAGTGCCTATGTCATTCACCTCACTTCAGCTCATCATATAGGCATTTTATAATATCATATCATACAAGAAGAAGGGTGAGTATGGTACAATAAATATTTTAAGAGACCACATTACCATGACTTTTATAAAAGTATAGTGTTATAATTGTTGTATTTTATCATTAACTATTGTTGTTAATCTCTTACTATGCCTAACTGATAAATGAAACTTTGTCATGGGTATATATGTATAGGAAAAAAAATGGTATATATAGAGTTTGGTACTATCCTCAGTTTTAGGCATCCACTGGGGTTCTTGGAACATATCCCCAAGATAAGCGTGGACAACTGTAATGAAGTATAACACTGGTTAATCTTTTGGCTGTACATTCAATTCAATTTCAAATTCTCTACAATAATTTCCAAAGTTCTCATGGAATAATTTAGCCATTATGGTTAGTATTCCAACATAACATCTTCAATTTTTGAGCACCCCCACCAAGAAAATTACAGGTATGTGTAAGGGACTATTTAGCCAAAGCTATTCCATCTCAGTTAAACAGTGATTTTGTTGTTTACACAGTAAAACTTAAATTGACCCTGCACACTGCCCCTCCCAGAGGAACTTACTTAGAAGCAAGTCGGGGAAACCAGTAAAATATGGTTGACCAGTCACTGATAACAGAACCCAAATACAAGGGCAGGTCAGGTTAGGTGGAAATAACAGAGCCTGAATGCAAGGATGAGTCAGGCCAGGTGGAGACATCCAATCACCATCTCCCTAAAAAATGTGGGCCCGCCTTTTGGGCACCAATTCTGACCAAGGTGATAGGCTAGTTCAAATAGCTACTATAGGGTGAATTGTAATTCAATTGGCCATCCGTGTGTGACCTAGATGACTATGCAACTTTCTCTGTGTGTTACAATCTCATTGGCCCCTGTGTGCGGCCAGGTTCAACCACATGGCCTTTGCTCTATAAAAGTTAGTCTGTGAGGCTGGGAGGGGTCGCTCTCTCTGTAAGAAGCGGCCCTGACTGGTCGGTTTGATTCTCCATGCTTGGTGCTAAATAAAGCTTTGCTTAGCCTTCACTTTGTATCAGTTTCGCTCCTTTGATCACGGACCCTAACAGTATGTTTTTATTGAAGATATGTGCTATGTCACACACAAAATAAAAGTTTTGAATCTGTATTTAATGACATAAAAAGATGTTCATAGTACACTTATGAGAAAAATAATAAAGGTTAAAAGATCTTTTGTAATATATAAAATCTTTTGCTTAATTATAAATGCATAGAAAAGTATTTCAAGATTATACATCAAAATGTTAACCATGATCTCAGAAAAATGAAGTTACAAATAACTTCACAGTATTTCCATCTTTATTTTTTCTATTTTTTCTTACTATAAAAATGCAAAGGCAACAGAATCTGAAGTATGAAAGGACCTAAAATATGATTTTAAAGTCCATTACCTAAAAAATAACTTAAAAGTTCTAAGGTAGAGCATATTTTTTCTAATTGTCTAATTTAACAAAAGTTTGAAAGACTACTTGTTGAAAAGCAAAGACAACCAAATAATGAAAACTTACATTTCTTTAGCTTTTCTACTATTCAAATCATTATAATAGAAGGCATAACTCTCCTAAGTCAATAATATGATCTGCTACCACAGATCACTCTGCTGAAATGGAACGCACAAGGCCCTTTAAAGCCTTGAAGCGAATTGATTCTGCCTATACACATTTCCCCATCCCCTTTACCCACTCATTAATTCTCCTACTTTCAATCTTCAATACCTAATCAGGTACCTAACAACAGCAGGCGCTTCTGAAGAAAATACCTCTTGAGCTAAAAAGAACAAAAGAACAATGTGTAGTGCCTGTCTTCAAGAAAATTCAGTTTGGAGGGCTCCCCAGTATTATTTGTGTACAGCATCATTTCCTGAAGGATATAACCTACCACAACTTTCCCAATAGTTCCTTACTCACTCTCCAAATGTCAACCTCACCCCACAGCAGAAAACATCACACATCCTCCCTAATAAATAAAATTAATGATTTTTTAAAAGAACACTGCAATATCCAGAGTGCCATGTTTAAATGAAAACTACCACCTGTAAAACAGTAGAATGAACCATTCAGTTTTTTCACCATGTATTTTTTTTCTTTAAAAACAGGGCAATACATCTTAAATTACTTTACTGCTTGTTGCACAGACAGTTCCAGTGATAGATCTATTTTATTATTGTTTGCTTCAATACCTATTTCCCTCCTTTCTTCTTACTTCCAGCAACATTCTCAAAACCATGCTTACAAACAATAAATACGAAAAGCAGTGGCACTGAAGCATGACATACTCATTCTCTTCTAAGACTGGTTACCACCAGAGCACAAAAAGTCCAGCTCGCACCCTCAAGAGTAACATTATTTCTATTTTAAAACCCCAGAGAAGACAGAGGCAGCCATGTAATTATATATCTGCAGCCACTCTCTTGGCCCTGCCTCCTGCTTTATAGACCGTGTGCAGGAGTATGAAAAGCATTAGTCATTCAGTCTCACAAATCAACTCCAAAATCAAAGCCTGAGCTTCAGTTGTGTGTTTGCTTGTTTTGCTTTTTTTGCTTTTTTTTTTTTTTAATTTCTCATCCCTGGAAAACACTAGGTTTCAAATTCCTTCCCACTAAGTGGCTACTAGGATGAACACCTAAACAATAATTGCACCCCATCAAGAACCCACCAGCTCAACAACTGCTGAGAAAAGTATGTTTGACATTTTTCTCCACAATACTCCTTTCTTGGTTCCTGTCCTGGTTCAGGGAACATGTCTATAATTGAGAGAAGTCCAAAGGCAAGGAAAGATTCATCTTACAGGAAATACACATGTATAAATCTAAAATATTTTATACAACTCACTTTAAAGGAAACTAGATTTGTTTCCAAATTCACACTAAAAACAGTATTTGCCAGCATTTTCTTATTAACATTCTAAATTTAAAAGATCAAAATGCTTCCAATATGATAAGTAAATTATGATACTGTTCACTAATTATTTCCTACAGTTCTGTGGTATCAAGATGGGACTCAAAATTATCATCTTTAACCAACATTTCCCACTTGCCAAGATCTTTTTCATCAATAAGAAGAATCACAGACAGATTTGCATGACAGAGAAAAAGTTTTCTCTTGTTCAAGGAAGAAAAAAAAATCAAAAAGTTTCAATCAACTACGAAATAGGCATTTCAAAGTTTGATGTCCAGTTTCCACACTCCACAGAATCCCAAAACCCCTTAGGTTAGCAAATAGTGCTTTAATGTGTATACATAAAAATGTGGTGTCTTCCCCTGGGGGGAAAAAAAATCTCATTCATCAGAAGCAAAAATTAATTTTTCTGAAAGTAAAAAATACAAATTTAAAACATGAAAAACAAGAAAATATCTTCATACCCAAATACTAATACCAATTTTAGATATTTATATCACATAAATTCTCAAAAGCCAATGAATGCATTTTAACTTACATAAAATTCCCAAAACATGTGTTTCTCTAAGTGCTGTCCCTCCTACATCCAACTCAACTGGGATTCTTACCACAATCAAGATTTTTGAGGTGCTTGCCACAATGCCTGCTACTAGACCTGATTTCTGGAGATAGAAGCCCACAAACAGCCTTATAAACAAAACTTTTCCACATCACTACTATGCACATCAATCTGTTTTAAATGCTTACTGATGGGTAGGTAGATAGCTTCTTTTTGTTTTGTTTTGTTTTGTTTTTAAAGCTTTTGTTTATTTATTTGACAGACAGAGATCACAAGTAAGCAGAGATGCAGGCAGAGAGAGATGGGGAAGCAGGCTCCCTGCTGAGCAGAGAGCCCGATGCGGGGCTCCATCCAAGGACCCCGAGATCATGACCCGAGCTGTAAGCAGAGGCTTTAACCCACCCAGGCGCCCCAGTAGATAGCTTCTTAAATAAGGTTACTAAACCTGATAAGCAAGAAAATTTTTCTTTTTTTGCCTCTTTAAAAGAGTAAGATAAAACATATCAACAACCCAATATTACTCAATGTCTCAATTTAGGTAAAATCCAAATACATTCTTTTTCATAAGATCATATTTCTCCTCTCAGGATAATAGTCTCTAACAATACATCCCCTTTCAGGTTATTTTTTGGTACCAAAAATGACTTTGGGACTCTCCTGAGGCACACCAGAATTGAGATTACATATGAGAAATATCCCATCTCTAAAGTAGGCCTTTAGTTTCTTTTTAAAAACAAAGAAATGTTCAGTTCTGGACAAGAAGAGGCAGAGATCACTCAAAGGGTTATATATAGAAGTTGCTAAGCAACCCTGGGCTTTATATGAATCATGTTTTGAGTCTGTACCAACAGAGGGATTACTCCAAATGCCCCAGCAATACTTCCCAGAGTATTCAAGAAAAATTGTTTGGTAGGGCTCCCCTGTATTATTTGCACTTACCTTTGGGCATCAAACAAAGTGATGTTGCCCAGTGAAGACATGTGGCCTTATTTCGGTGACTTTAGTGAGCGGTGACAAGAGAAAAGGGTATTAGTGAGGGGTTTCTGATCCCTTCTGCTCTCTCTCCTAATGCTGAAATAATGCCGATGGTGATATCCAACTCAACCAAATGACCAAATTAAGGCAGTTCAATGGGCTAGATACTTGGTATTTTTTTTATGAAAATGTAAACCTGTTTAACTCCTAGGCAAAATTCCATTCAAACAGGAATCCTGTAAATGTCCTACATTCTCTTTCCCTGATGCAATATGTGTTACATCTACTAAAAGAGGCTAACAGATCATATCTTTATTTGAAAACAAAAATCACAAATTACTAATCTATCAAGAGAACAGAAAAAAAATCAATAATCATGTGGTTGAGTGTTAGAGGATCTTTAAGCCAATAGATGGGAATTTGATCAAGCATTTCCAGAACAACAAAACTACTTTTTATGAAGTATTATCAATTCAGACATGTTAACTTTCTATACTTAAATGTTTGTGAATAAGTAATTTTTAATCCCCTGCCATTGAGCAATCACCACATAATATAAAGCCAAACATGTCAATGCAATTCTTCCTATGATAAGAAATTTTAACAAGTTTCAAGTTAAAATACAAAAGAGAATATGAATGTCATTATAAAGTAAGACTCTCAGCAAAAATAGGGAAAAAAGTAGGCAGTATATTTTTAAGCTTCTTTTGGAAGATAAATGCATGCTGAATAAATTGAAGTGACATTTGGTTTCTCATAATTCCAGCCTGTCCTGATGGCCTCCAAAGTAACAGATTCTTAAATGTAGCCTTTTTTCACTAAAACTGACACCTAGCCAGAATTGTCAAGAAAAAGATTATTTTTAAAGATGCTCATATTATGATTATTTAGAATCACATAAGCTAATTATATAGTAGAATTATTGATTAACCTCCCAATTACTATAGAGTTACCAGTAAAAATTAGTTTCTTGGCAGTACCTATTTTGTGTACAGATTGTTAAATCACAAACATAAAACACTGAAAATGAACCAAAAGATATAGTAGTGAGGGGAAAAAAAAGGATAACATGAAAACTTTCTGAATTTAAAAGGTCTCACTGAGCAAGAATCTGCTATATATACGCGCGCGCGCAGCACACACACACACGCACACACGTATATTAAAGAAATGAAAACATCTGTCATCCTAAAGATAGCTAAATGTGTTGAAAGTGATTTGAACTTTGTAAAAAAAATACAAAAATTTAATACTAATGAAGTAGGAACTCTATAGGTAGAGATGAGGAAGAACTACCATAGTGCTAGAGAAATTGATTTATTCCAGTTTCATGCTTTCTAATTACCCCGGCTATAGACCTACCTCAATATATATGCATAATGAAAATAATATGAAACCACCTCATCCAATTTTTCCTCTAAATAGCAGAAACAGGCAGGTATGAACAGGAAGGAAACTAGAAACAGTAAATCTGGCTAGCAGTAAATCACCAATCTAGTCTGGAGATGACACGTTTAGTTTCACTATATATTGCAACAGAATGTACAACTGAAATACATCCTAATTATTACTTGGCCATGTTGGGGGTGGGGGCAGGGAAAGGAAAGAAAAAGAAGTAAGAGTCTCTGGCAAAGAAAAAAAAAGGCACCATTAGAAAAAACATTACTATCAACTTAAATCTAAATTCTAATATCAAATCAAATTATTACTGATGCCCTCTTATACAAAAGGATATATAGTAACAGAAGAGCTGATTAAATATTTATCATTAAAAAGATGAGGAATTCTTCAAAGAGTTCAAAGTATGCCAGGTATCTTCCCTTTGCCCCTCCAAATTCATGGTCTAACCTTTTCAACCTTGTCCTCTCACCTCAAGAAGCTAATATATGTGGTTTACATCAAAGGGAACTCATGCCATTCTTTGCAGGCAACTGTTCTCAATTTGAAAAGCAGCTCCTGGCTTACCACTACTAGGTGCTAGTAGAGATTAACCACCTCTCCATTAACATCAAGTGACTATGAGATTTGAATTGTCCAAGTTGAACTAGGTATTCTTAGATTCACCAAACCTTCCATTATGGACTGCAGAATGGAATTCCATTTCAAAATGGAAGCGGTTTCTATAAGTAAACTAAGCCACACAAAACAAGAGGCTCAGACTCCCAAAGCATTTGGTCCTACTACATTGCTGCCTCTCCCTCAACTTGCATATTTGACCTGAGGATAAGATCTCAACGGCCAAGAAACAGGAAGAAAAAGCTTGAGCTTGGATAATGAATGCATCTGTGTAAGTTAGGAGTATACTTTAATTCTATTCAGCAGGAACCTTCCCAGTGAGCAAAAACAGGCTATACATCTGGTTTTCTACTTTTTTTTTAAAATATTTTATTCATTTATTTGACAGAGATCACAAGTAGGCAGAGAGGCAGGCAGAGAGAGAGAGAGGAGGGGAAGCAGGCTCCGCGCTGAGCAGAGAGCCTGATTCAGGGCTCGATCCCAGGACTCTGGGATCATGACCCGAGCAGAAGGCAGAGGCTTTAACCCACTGAGCCACCCAGGCGCCCCTGGTTTTCTACTTTGAGTGGAATGAGAAGTAACTGGAAATACAGTCCGACACTGACTTATAGGCTAGTAACTACAGGGTCTAGCCAGCAAGGCAGAATTTGGAAACAAATTTAAGAATCAGTGACAGACAAGTATGTTGACTGACTTCTAGGAATAAGTACAGAGTATGATGACATCAGTTGCCAATCAGCCATTCTCCTCAGCCTATGCCGCCCATGTTCACATATAAAGTGGCTAGGGTGGTCTTCCACCTTCACCAAGTCTAATCTGGCTATTACCTATGCCAAGTATGCAGCCAATGTAAGAGCAGGCTGTCCCTACAAAAACCCAGGAATACTACCATTTTCTGGGCTGATCAACTACTTGGTAGTGGACTGATTACACTGGACCTATCATAGCAAGGAGGGACTCAAGGAGGGGGAGTATTTTGTCCTTATAAGGATAACCATATTCTGGGTATAGCTCTGTCTTTGATACTTCTACCAGCATTACTATTCAGGGATTTATCTTATACTTTATCAGTTGTCATGTTGGATGAAACAACAGTGCCTCTGACAACAGGATATATAATATAGACAATGAGCTAATTCTTGGGCAATTCACTGGTATTACTATATGCTCTATCATCTAGAAATAGCTGGCTTTATAAAATAGCAGAATGGCCTGCTGAAGGCTCAATTATTACATTTGACGGGCAACAGTCTGAGAGGTTGAGCTACTGTCCTAGAGGACTCAGTATATGTTTCAAACTAGCAGCCAATGTACAGTGTTATCTGTCCATAAACAGAATATAGGTCCAGGAATCAAATGGAAGATGTCGGTGTAGCCCCTCTCATTATCATATCTGATAACAGATACAGGAAGAATTTTGCTTCACAGCAACTTTAGGCTTGGTGCATGTGGCATCCCAGTTCCCAATGAAGGGGAATTCTTCCAACAAGAAATATGGTCACATTTTTGATTAACTGAAAGCTAAGACTACTCTCTAGCCATCTTGTACTCCATTTGTCATTGAACCATGGGAAGACAAGGAGGAAGATGAGTTGTAGTTTCACAATGGAGGCCAAAAGGACTATGTTTAAAATCAGGAGATATACTGGGATGCCCCACAGTCCCAATAAGGTATAACCCAATAAAAACAAAACTACCAAGGACTCATATCCTGTGGAAATGAACCTTGAAAAGGTTCCCCATAAAGTTTCACCTTGCAAAGAACCCCATCCAGCCAAGGTGGAGCGTGATTACAATGGCCTATAGCAATTATGTTTTATATTACTTAGTCATTTTTTTCTCTATTTTTTTCCTCTGTGCTATCTTATATAAAGAATACTAGTGGTAGCCAATGCCTTCTATTTCAGTGAGGGCTGGACAAGTCTGACATCACAGATGGTAGCGTAGATGATGGGACTTTGTGCATTGCCTTCAGGATCACAAAACATTTCACCTTGAAAAATGTTAAGAGTATATAGCCTGAGAGGCAAAAGGGGCAAACTATCCGGACATCTTTCATTTGCTCCTCCAGACCCATTCTCCATCATTCTGCCCACTATACTCTGTTCCAATGCCATGACTTATATGGACTATATTAACAGATTTCTGGCAGCCAATAGGGTTTGGCCACTAGGGAGATCCAGGAAGAGAGAAGAGTAGGGGTCGGGGGGGATATCAGGATACATATACTCCCGGCTCCCTCCATGCTCACCACGTCCCCTGACCTAAGACCACTCACTGCTCTTCTCAAAATGGATGTCTCTATATCATATTCTCCTTCTTATTATATTAAGTTCCCCTTCACTTATTCCTTCAGACTACCCATGGGAGCAACTCAGCTATGCCCTTGGTCACTGTGTTATCCACTTAGGTTTCCCTACTACCGTATCTTTATAAATATTCACTTTATAAATAATTCAGCCTTAGATATACTGCTTTGATTGACATCTATTTCCTGGGGAAGCCCTGACAAATATGCTGAAAACTTTTTATAACATTTTGTAACTTTTTAATAAACATTAATTTCTGTATCCAATTCTACAGGAAACAATGGGAAAAACAAAAACAAAGCAATAGCAAACAAACAAAAAAAAACCTTTAGACATATTGATTATAACACCATGAAGACAGCTGTCTACTTGGTCTTTATTGTTGTAGCCCAGACCTAACACAAGGCCTGATACTTACATTGAAATATAGCTGTTAAATCAATGAATATATAGAACACATGAGAACTACATGGAGCCAGGTCAGTAAGTAAAATGAAATATAAAGCCTACTATTAATGAAAGTAATTAGCACTCACAAATAGGACATTAGTTAACAATATAGTATCTTTTATATCAGGCAAATATATACAGCAAGCCCATTTCCTTCTAAAATGAGCAAAATCCCAGATTCAACTACAAAAAATGATAAATAAATGTAGTCACTTTATTAAATTCTTTCCTCTTATTCATAACAAAAACCTTAGAGTTATCCTTGATTCCTTTCTTTTTCTCATATCCAATCCATCAGGAGGTCCTTTTGATTCAAATTTCATAACAGATCCATAATCCAATCACACTTTAACACCTCCACCGCTAAGCTACTAGTCCAACCCACCATTCTCTTTCTCACCTAGATTATGTAATAGTCTTTCCTCTCACATCCTTGTCTCCTGAAATCTATTCTCCATCTCCTAAAACCTATTACCCAAATGTCTGACTGAACATTATTTCTGGGTATGTCTGTGAAGATCTTTCTAGAGATTAGGATTTGAACTAGTAGACTGAGGAAACAAGATTGCTCTCCCCAAGGTAAGTGGGCATCATCCAATCCACTTCAGTCCTGAACAGGAAAAAAAGATGAGGAAGTAACAAAATCTCTCTGCAATATCTTCTCCTGCTCTCAAACTAGGATTTATAACATCTGTACCTGTGGTTCTCAGGCCTTCAGAGTCAGACTGAAATTTACACCATCGATTCTCCTGGTTTTAGGCCTTTGGACTTTTACTGGAACTATAACACTGGCTTTCCTGGGCCTCCAGCTTGCACACAGCAGATCCTGGAACTTTTCAGTATCCACAGTTGCATACGCAAATTCCACTTAATAAAAATTTTATTTATTTGTTGGCTTAGAGAGAGAGAGAGTACTGACTGGTCTGTTTCCCTGGAGAACCCTAATACAGTAATCATTTTAACCATGAGATCATGTCATTTCTCTGGTCAAAACTCTCCAGTGGCTCCCTTTCTCACTCACAGTAAGAACCAACCAATCTTTACAGTAATTTATAAGTACTTGCATAATCTGAGCCTTACTCAATTTATCTTTCTATGCCATTTCTTACTGCTCTGTTCCTAGCTCACTATGTCCCAAACAGATTTTCTAAATATTTCAGGCAAACCCCTAAGGACTGTTTCCTCTGGAACATTCTTCCACCCAGTATCTACATAAGTAATTCCCCTTCACATCTTTGCACAAATGCCATATGCTCAACAGTACCCACCTAAAAAAAAAAAAAAAAAAAAAAAAGCCTATTTAAAACTGCTGGTCCGTTCCTGTGTTATTTCTACTTTTCTATGTTTCCTTTTTGCCATAGCATTTATCATCCAATATTTACCATGATTACTGTGTATCACCAGTCTCCTGCTACTTTAAAGTAAGCTTCTCGAATGTACAGATTTTAGTCTGCTTTATTCATTCATATTCCAAATGCCTGTAATTATACCTTGCCCATAATAGACACTAAATAAATTGCTGAAATGAATTCTGCTCCTTTACATGAACAAAGGGTGGGAATTGGACAAATTTGCCTCTCTTACCTAGTCATCTGTCATTTGTTTCAAAATATTAGGTTTAATCAATTAAAAGAAAAAAAAACCTGAGGATGGTGGGACACATGGGTGGCTCAGTTGGGCTCTCTGCTCAGCAGGGTGTCCGCTTCTCCCTCTGCACATTCTGTCTCTCTCGCTCAAATAAATAAAGTAATAAAAACAAGAAAACCTTGAGGTTGGAAACTCTAGTTTATTCCTAAAGCTTTCCAATTTATAACTTATTCTTATTTTTCCAGAGAAATCATTCAACAGTAGAGTTTTAAATATGACATTGATTTTTATATATGAGTGTGTGCATGTGTAAAATAAATACACTAAATTCCAGAAATTTATTTTCCAGTTAACAATAAAAAAAATCCCTATTCAAATATAAAGCTCAAGTTAAAAAATGTACACCACTTTCTAAGTTTCAGAGGTTTGATACTGTATAAGTTGTTTAAAATGAGTGTGGAATTCTTCTTCTTTTCTGTATTTAATTAACACCAGTCATTTGGGGAAAGGAAAAAACTTTATAGACTCAGAAGTGTTGAACCAATATTTGAACACTGTATTAAGTTAAATTTTGAAGGGTTACCAGTTTAAAGCACAGAGTTTCTCATCTACCATGTGGCCTGTGTGAATACTACCCTAAGGCATCTAGTCTGCTCACTACTCCCTACTAATCATATGCAAAAAGTATTATATCTTTACTGTAAGTGGCCCAGGGTGGTGTTTTCTAGATATCCAAATGATTAAAATCCATATTATCTGGGTTGTTCAGAGATACAGAACCAATAGGAGATATATAAGTATTTATTAAAAAGGGAATTGATTCATGTGGTATAGAGACTGAGAAGTCACAAGATCTGCAGTGGACAAGCTAGAGAACCAGGAGGGCCAATGGTTTAGTTCTTCCAGGTGAAGTCTGAAAGCCTGAGAACCAAAAGAGCTGATGGCATAGTTCCAATCAGAGCTCAAAGGCTTGAGAACCAGAGAGCTCATGATGTAAGTTCCAAGTCCAAATACAAAAGCAGGAGAAGACCTACATTTCAGCTCAAAGACAGGCAGGGAGAAAGACTTCTCCCTTACTCCAGGTCTTTTTGTTCTATATAGGACTTGGCCCACGCACATTGGGGACGGCAGTCAGCTTTACTCAGTCTACTAATTCAAATGTTAATTTCATCTAGAATTCCCCTTACAGACACCTGTAGAGTAATATTTAGCTGAATATATGGGAACCCTGTGGTCTAGATGACACCTAAAATTAACCAACAGAAGATTACTATGGACCATATTATGACAGAGATCAAGAACAATATCAGTGCCCTATTCTAAAAACATGAAGGTTTTTCAGCTCTCCCTGCAAGCTGAAGGCCATCTGTCTCTGACTATCCTTACTAATTGGCATAGAGGGGGAAAAAAAAATCACCAGATCAATTGCTACATACCAGGTACCAAGGACTGTACTGATAATATATTTTAGAAAGCAAAGCAACTGGAGTCACACCAGTTAGGTTTACTTTATTTAGTCCACAGTTGTTCTCTGAGATCATCCATCAAATCAGCAAATCAAGTGGGAATGTTATATGAATCTTGTATCTTTGCTATATTGTTCAAATCTTTGAGAGTGCCCATACTTGCTGCAATGTTTCCAAGGATGCAATACTGCTTAGGATTTTTCTTTTTTGTTAGTGAGGGGCAGTTCTAGAGGCTTCCACTTGCTCCTTCCTAAAGAGTCCTCACTCCACAAGAAGTCAGTGTGAAAACTGTCAATTTCCAAGTCTGTTGCAACTATGCACTCGGGAAACTGGAAATTAACTACAGCATCAGTCTGCCAAGCCACTTGGACCCATAGTGACGAAGATCAAGTGACCTAGAGAAGCTTCAAGTCTAACTGATATGTCACTGTGGCATTTACATCCTTAGGATCACTCCAGATTCTGTTTTTATTAAATCTCAAAAGTCTGGGCTTCTTCCTGGTAAACACCAGGTCTCCTTGGGAAAGGCTTGAAAGATTTAAAACATATGCATGGTGGTGTTTTATGTCCTTTCTCAAGGGAAATCAGCCTCTTCTTTAATCAAATGACTGCAAGAGAAGCAGTTCTCCCTATTTCAGTTAATACAAGTCAAGTTTCTACTCAACATACATAGAATTTCCCCAGTTTTATAGATCAGGTAAAAATTTGGTAATCTACCAATATATCATATTCCAAAGGGCACCGTGATCTATTACTCATACCACAAAACCTTACATTTCAAAACAATGATTGCCACTCTACACTTGAAGACTATTATGGCAATTACAATTACCTAATCAAGTGTTTTGCTACCAGATCCCATAACCCCCACTAAAATCAATGAGTCCAGTTCAAAGGCAACGTATCTCAAAGCATTTTCAGGCCTGTAGCTACTTCTGCAAAGGTCTGTTCCTCTCACCACTACATTTTTAAATTATAAATCAAAGGTGTGACTTATCGAGGACAGAATGACATGGTAGATAAAGCTGTGCATGATAAACCTATTCTCCCATTCCCATCTTCCCATGCCTTTCTCCCTCTTCACAGCCTAGGAATGTTCAGGCATCTCAACCTCATTAAATGTTACCTCGTTGTTGAGCTCAAGTTCCAGTCAAATAAGCAAGCAAACTGTTGGAGTCATTAAATTAAATTCACATTAAATCCAGATTCTTGTTAAGAATACTCAACATAGATAAATCTGGCTCAATCTGAATATTAGAATACTCAGAATTGGAATACGAATATTATGAATAGTCATATTAGTATGTCCCATCCTCCTTGGTCTACTTTTCTTAGAATTCAACCCAGTACACTATCTCTAGGTTACTGCTAACACAAAATAGCTTGCTACCTAAAATGCCAGCTTCACTGTGAAAGGCTAGGATCTGACTCAGTTATGGACCTGAAGGAATTGAAGGCATACAGGTAGAACTTGAGAAGAATAGTATTCTGTTCTTTATGGAAGCAAAAATTGTCTCTGTACCTCTGGTTTATTCATATTGATTTTAATACTTGGAAATATTTTGATTCAGGATTTTTTTTCCATTTACACAAACACCACCTCAATCTAAGCTACCATAATCACCTACTTAGAATGCTGCAATTTCCTCCTAACCCTTTGAAAATGTAATTGTTACATACCATTAGCCCAAGGAGACTAGAATTAAAACATAAGGTTATAAACAGACTATTTAAAAAAAAATCATTCTAGTAAACATAAGGGTAGGGGGTGATGAGTAGAAACAGGAAGGCCAAGTTCCAAACTGGATCAGACATTGATGGTGGGTTAGACTAGAGTGTTAACACTAGAGATTAAAACAAGGATTCAATAGGACAGAGGTGAGCTTATGGGGTAAGGAGGAGAGAGGAAAGAGAGGAATCAATAATGGTAGATTTCTACTGAGTGGATACATGATACCATTTACTTAAAAGAGAGAGATGGTCTTCACCAAATATGCATCTAAGGACCAGAGAAAAGATTTGGGTACATATATAAATTTTGAAGTAAATCAGGATATATATTTAAGCAGTACTACTCAAATGTGTGATCCACAGACCAATGCTGAGCTGCCAACTACGCATCACTGGTCCATAATGAGATAGGCAGAGAACATGAGAATAAGCATCTGGAAACTTTTATAGCAACTGTACAAAGTATTTTCATATATTTTATTGTCAATAAAAACTAGGGCTTTTATTTTAAATTTAATTTTTCTAATACTTTTGTTGAATTTTATAAAAGTATGTCTCTATTAGATTATATATATTTTTTAAAATATATAAAAGACTGATCTTTTTCTATAGGTTGGAAAGCACTGATTTAAAGCTATGGTAGTAAATGCAATCCCTTAAGGAAAGAAATCTAGAGAAAAATTCCAACATTTAGGGATTGGGGGTGATTATGTATTTAGTCCTTGTTGCCTTCATCAGCTTATAGCATCATAAAAATTGTATGCCCTGGAATGTAATTCCTAAGATCACCTTACCACCTATATCTCCTTATCACCATCAATAATATTTACTGAACACTAACTTCTTGTCAAACAGTCTTTACATGGATTATTTCATTTAATCCTCACTAAATCTCAGCAAACCTACTATCATTATCCTCATATTATAGATTCAAAAATTAAGGGTTAGGGACATTAAATAACTTGCCCATGGGTCACTTAACTAATAAGTCAGGGAGCTAGGATTGGAACACAGACCAGATGATACTGCAAAACACACATATTGTCAATGTACCAATCATCCAGTTTCTATATTTTAAATAAAATATTTCATGAAGCTCAGAAAAAACTTCTGGGTACATGTCTTCCAGAACTAGGAATTTATTTACATCTTGGTTATCAGGAAAGTTTGTATATTGGCATCTATCACTGGATTATTCTTAGTACTTCCCATTAGGCAATATTACTCAAGAAAAAAAGATAAAGGCATACCTTCAAGAACCTGACATATACTGCCTGGTAAATACTGAGTGAATTAATGCCTATTTCAGGAGAGTTTGGATCTAAGAAACTAACTTTTCTTGATAGAAAAATAGTTTAATCTATCCATAAACTTAGGCAACACAATAATGTGATCACACACTTTAGTTCTCTAGCTGACTTGATTTTATTGAGAGTGTTTTCATTACAGACTTGAATCTTTTCCATTAGGCTTTCCATATGGGTTAAGCCAATTTTATCTTGCCTTGTCATCCCTTGAGGACTGACTCAGATATTCTACTCCTTTAGAAGATATTTGTGATAGTTTTCTTATTTTCATTTTTTAAACATAAACACCTATTAAACTTTATGTAAATCAAGCATGGCTTTTTCTAAATTTCAAGAATACCTTTCTGTAGCCCAAAATAAACAATTAAAAATAAAAATTAGCAATCATCCATTATAATGCTTTTATTTAACCTATACTTTTCCATTTTTGTCTAACACCTGAATTTTTTTCTTAGCTCCAAGAAAATGTGATACTAAATAATATTAACAATTTAACAGTTTACTTATTTCAGTCTTCCCTTTGTAGTACAAAACTCCCACTAGATGACCACTTCTACAGAGCAGTTTGCTAACATGTATTTTCTTGCATTAATTTTCCCCAGCAGATTATAACACAAACATTTCCTTCTCTGAATTTGTGGGCATAGATTATTTTGAATACATATACAATCCAGATTATACTGGATAATTTTTAAGAAAAGTCAGGTGGAAAAATAAATGATTTTCTAATTGAAAGACTGAATCATGATTCATTTGTGATGAAATCCTGACATGTTCATTCTGTTCCACACACAAAAAACTCTGAAAGGTATCAGGAATGTGAGCTGAAGTAATGCAATTTCCACAGGAATGATCACTAAAATATCTCTGTTGGTTTTAATATGAGATATGAGTTTTAATATGAGATATTTTAGCACACTGTAAAGATTATGGGGGTGAGTTTAAACCCTTATAGAGAGAAATTCCACCATCGAAGATGAACTACTCTAAGTGGCAACAGCACCAGCTCCTTAATTATAGAAGAGAGATAAAAGCACAAAATCAACGTTAACCGAAAGATCTGTAAGGATTTGGCAGCAATGTATTTTTATGTATTATTAGCACTACAGGAAAAAGAAAAAAAAGAAAACTTTGGATTCTTATAAGAAATTAAAACACTATTATTTCATTGAAAACATAGGTAAATATGTTGGGGCAACTAAGGCAAAAAGAGAAAGAGAAAAGAAAAGAAAAATTAACAATTTGGAGGGAAAGTGGTCAGCGAATGACATCAACAACTTCATGCACTCTTTGACCTTGCCACTCAAAGTGTGGTCCAGCAGCATCACCTGAGAACTTGTTCAAAATGCAAATTTGCAAGCCCCCACCCAAGCCTCCTGATCTGTGGTTTAACAGAACCCATCACAGGTGATCCAGAGGCACTACTGGCTACTTGCATGGTTAGGGAGAGAAAGCAAAATCTCATAATGGCTTTAGCTATCTCATACTGCCTATTTTCAATTCCAGGCCTTATCTTGGGGCCTTTGGTTTGTTACTGTAGAAATTTCCCTTCCTTATAGTTCAGTCTAGTATGTTTACTAGGAAAAGAGTAATCAGAATTTAGGTGGTCTCCAAAATATAACGGCAATAGCGTAGATCATGATTGTTTTGTTTTGGGTTTTTTGGTATTGTGTTGCCTTTTTTTCTTTAAGATTTTCTTTATTTATTTGAGAAAGAGGGAGTGTATATGAACAAGCCGAGGGTAGAAGCAGAGGGAAAGGGAGCCAGATGCTGAATTCAATCCCAGGACCCTAGGATCATGACCTGAGCCAAGGGCAGACACGACTGAGCCACCCAGGCACCCTGTGTTGGCTTTTCTTAAGGGTAAGCATTACATAAAGGTAGACATAGTTTAAAAACAAAAACGCTCCCTCGCTGAAAGTCCAAAAATTCTCAAATGGATGATCTTCAATTAGCTTCCAAATACAGTAATTTAAATGTATATAACATATAACAGTACAATATTTTCACTTTACCTTTAATCAGCTGATCAGCCAGAAAATCAACTAAAGGTCACAGAAAAGAGATGGAACCAATGGAAAGCAAAGAGGAGGAAAGGAAACAGAATACAAGGTTCAGTTACCACAAAAATATGTCTAATATCTAATGAATGTTTGTCTCTGAAATTAGTAATTAACTTTTATTATGATTATAGAGAAATTATGTGACAGAGTCTCCACTCCTCCTAAACATCTACTCATGAAATAAATACTTCCCTATCTAGTACATTAAAAAATATACACCAATTCTACTACATTGCTCCTACGTGGAAACATCAAAATAAAACACAAAGAAATCTAATATAAATTATTTGCATCCCCTCCTTCTTTATAAGTTAAATGTACCTACAGATTTCTAATGACAAGGCAAGGAGGAAAGTGAAAAGAAATGGCTTAAGGTCTTATTAAAAACATTAAAATGAATGCTTAATTATTGATACGATAACCACTTGTATCTGTTTAGTCCAGAGTTAGCACCATTATTTATTGTTATGTTTTATAAGAAAATCTAAAATGCTATATAAATGCTCTTAAAATATCTTTTCCTTCTCAGATCTTATTTTTCTCCCAAAAAAATTTCATTATAATTATTTCAACTTGAGGAAATAAAAATAGCTTACTTATTCCTTCCCAGGCTACCTGATGAATGAATTATGTCTGCCTATAACTAGACCTCTGCCTCACTTCCCATGAACCCCGGAACATTTAAGAGTCCCAGTCTTACCTATTTGAAGGTAAAAAATTGGGGAGACTTACAGTATTCCTTTTTTGCCTTTTATAGTACTTAAAATTAACGGCCCCCAAAACCTACTGTTCCTTAATTTCAATCATGTAGTCTTCCTTATTAAAAGTTATTATTAAATGGTCACTAGTCTCATGGCTGCCTTAGAAAATGACAGTGAGCTTCTGCTGTCTCAGAGTGCGGCAGGACACACACGCAAGCATGAACATACACTGTTTAAAATCTAAAAATTCACTTTACCCACAAAATCCATCACAAACATTAAGAGCTAGACAGTTTCAGGGACTTATGGACTCCATGCTTGTGTCCCCCTAAAATTCGTATGCTGAAATCCTAACCGCAATGTGATGGTAGAGGAAGGGGTGGGTATTTGAGAGGTGATTAGGTCATAACAGTGGAGCCTTCATGAATGGTTGTGCCCTTACACAGACTGGAGAGTGCTTACTGCTTTTCTCCCTCTCCTCTCTGTCAAGTAAGGATTCAAGTGGAAGACAGAAATCTGCAAATCGGGAAGAGTGCCTTTACCAGACACTGCGATCTGCCTAAAAGCCTTAATCTGAGACTTCCCATGTCCACAACTGTGGGAAATACATTTCTGTTGTTTAAGCCACTTTGGTGTTCTGTTATAGCAGTCCAAACGGACTAAAACCAGGGTCAGTCCGCCAAACCTCTCAGTAACTAAACAGAGGTGTGGGCCACTAGCTATTCAGCCAAGAGATCCTCTCTCTCTTTCACACACACACACACACACACATAGTGTGAAGGGGGGTAGAGGGAGGGAGAGAAAATGAATGCGTGCCAACCAACTGGGATTTAGAAAGTTAAGGGGAAAAAAAAAAAAGAAAGATCATACAGCACCCAATCTGTTCATGGCTATTTGCAGCTCATCCACATTTTTACTATTTCCAAGGTTACAAATGAACCTTAATTAAAAAGTAAAGTAAAATAAATAAAATAAAACCACAATGTCATTAATAAATAGCAATTAATTCATAATACACCATATGAAAACATCTCTTTGATATCATAAAATATTAAGTGCTTAAAATTTTAATATTTATCATTCAGCCAGAGCTTTCCATTAATGCAATTGATTGTTAATAATATAAAATAATGAGTAGTGTCATAAGCTTGAGAATATTTCGTTCAACAAGAAAAAAAAATTTTTTTTTTTGGCCAAAGAAAAAGTACTCAGACCTGAAGTGAATCACGATGTGACAGAGCCTCCGTTGTATTTTAAAGTGTAAATTCTGTTTTAAGCTTTTCCACTCTACTTGAGAAAGAGCAATGACAAAATTCCCAAATGTCAACACAGATGGAAGTTGAGAGGAAAAGCAATGAAATTTAAAATGCAAACTATAACCCAAAAAAAGAAGTACTATTCCTTCCTCCTTTTTAACACTATGATGACTATCCCCATAGAGAAGAAAATCCCCATTTTCTGCCATGTTTCTACACAGATATCAGCACCATGACGATTGGGAAAACATTTGTTCCGAATCAGATGAGACATGATATAAAAGTCATTTATACACACAAACACACATATAATATGTACATATATACAAATGTATAATACATATTTATATCATAGTCAGAGTTCAAATTTTAGTACTGAGATCTCTCTCTAAAAATATTCCCTACAACCACTTGAAGAACTTGATATCATAATAGATATTTCAAAATCTACTTTGGTGTAAGGCAGAGTGGCTAATGATAACAAAGGCTTTCTCTTGGATGCCTCTGTTTACCAGACTTTCCTCATTAAAAACCTAAATCCCTCTACAGTGTATCATTATTACCAAATTCAGACCCCAAATCACCTTCAAGAGCCTCAACTTACAATGCTGCTTTACCTCAAGCTAAAATCAAGCTGAAATCATGATCATTCCAGATGGCAATCTAAATAATTTGTTTCACTCACTTTTAAGAGACCACCTTAAAAAGGAATTAGCTACCTATTAAATGAACTTGAATGAGCCCCTTTTTTTAAAATCAGTGAAACAGCCTCTTCTTCTAGTGTTAGTCTAGTGTTGTCGAGTGTTCAAGCACATTTTGTGGCCAACTTTAGAAGTTCAGGTGAAAAGTTAAAATTCTATTCATTACAAAAACAAAGTCTAGTTTACAATCTAACACAAATTTGAAAGAAAAAATAAAAACTAGACACGTCTTCTCCTTAGTAATAAAAATGTTATTTCTGTAAACCAAAGTAACATCAACAAATAGAAGGCTTAGGCATCCCAGAATTTGCTATGCCATTAAAAAAAAAAAAAGACATTCCTAGGAAATCTATATAAAATTTTAACAGTGAAGGTGAATGAAGCCAGCAAGGATAGAAATTACTACTGGCCTGGCTGGAAAAGCATGTTGGGCCTGAGGCAAAAGAAGTTTTTCAAATAGGAGAATGTTCTGAAATAGAAAGCATGTTAAATAGAATTGCCCAAGGACAGTTAGGAAATGAAAAATTACACTAACTGCATTGGGAACAAGCAACCTGATAAAAGCACAATGCGCAAATTACAATCTTCTTCATGAGTAGTATTAAACACGAGAAAGGTTAAGCTATATGTGAGAGAGGTTTTGCCCACCACAGGCCACTACATGATAGAAGAATTACTTTCAAGCATTTCTAGGGACCCTCCAACAACAATAGTAATAAATATTTCTATATTTCTAATATTGCAGAACAAGCGGAACCAGACCCCCAGCCAATATCTACTTGCAAACACCCCCTGAATAAAAACCTCTATTCTAAGCTCTCTGGAAAACAACTAAAAGACAATAATGTGTTCCCTAAATATATCCTTCTCTTCTTAAATTCAAGACACACATCCGGCATCCCTGGGATGCACAGTGAGTCAGCATGTACTGAGAAGCTATAACGTGAAGTACACAGTACTAAAGAGAGAAGGAAAACAGCATTCCATTGGAAGAATTTGGCACTCCATGACCACAAATACTTTTCTAAACAGTAATGTCTTTTATTACTACAAGGATAACTATTTTTTATTTTTTTTATTCAAGGGTAACTATTAAGTATGAAACATGAGCAGAAGTAAAATAAATAAAATGTATAAATACGGAAGAAACTACCATATAGTCAAAATAAGAAAAGCAAGTCACAGGGGCACCTGGGTGGCTCAGTGGGTTAAAAGCCTCTGCCTTCGGCTTGGGTCATGATCTCAGGGTCCTGGGATGGAGCCCTGCATCAGGCTCTCTGCTCCTGGGGAGCCTGCTTCCTCCTCTCTCTCTGCCTGCCTCTCTGCCTAATTCTGATCTCTGTCTGTCAAATAAATAAATAAATAAATAATCTTAAAAAAAAAAAGAAAAAGAAAAACAAGTCACAAAGAAAAGGTCATAAAATAACAGAACACTTGTGTTCATGCATGTACACCACCCACAAGACTGTCAATAGTTTCAAGAGTGATCACGGAGCAGTCCTTCCAACATTTCTCTCTTACAAGCAGAGACCAACTCAGGAATAATGCAAGTCATAATGAGTCACAGTAAATAAGCTAGATTCTTAGGACAACAAAAGTAGGAACAGCTGTCATTGGCTGAGTCAAAGTAAGGCTGGCACATCCTAGAAGGTCTAGGACCATGACAGCACAGAGGAGCTACCTAATCTCACTTTATCAAGAAAGGCCATATTTACTTTGGCTGTTTAGTTTCATTTTGTGTTTGTTTTTGCTTTAGCAGACAGATGTAAGGCATTCAGCATAAGAAAATATGACATAAATAAGAATCACCTAAATGAAAAGGGCACTGTGGACAAGTCAAGTCAACTGACTTGGGGAAGACATGACCACCTAGTCAGCTCCAATTAATTAAGTATGGCATATCTCCAAGTTCACATTTACAACATCATCCATTTATATTTCTCTTCAAGTATTACGAAAAACAGGCCAACAGTCAATAATTGCTGACTCCCTCTCTTAGGCAAAATCAGAATCATTATGGGAATACTTTCCTCTGTAACCGAGAATACAAAGCTGACTGAAACTCTCCCTCCTTAATCTTTCTCTTCATTGTCTTTATCAGTTATGCCAACTCTTCCTATAAAAACTCTTCTTCTAAATATGTATTATTTTGAATATACTGGGTTAAATAATATATACTATAAAATTAATTTTATCCATTTCTTTTTATCTTTTCCCATGTAGCTACTGGAAAACTTGAAATTACATATGTGGCTGATATTATATTTCTATTGGGTAGTGCCAATCTAAGTGAGATACTTAGAGTGGGGTCAGGAGGAGGCACTCAGCATTCATAAGCACTTCTGAGACCTTCCTGACTGGGTGACAATCATCAAAATATCTCCCTGACACATCATTCAGGAATGGGTGACCTTAGCTTACTTAGGAATTGCTTCATTGCCTCTAAAAAGAGTCCACAATCCCTTCCAAATGAGTTAATCTGTTAAAGAAATATGCTAATAGGTCATCAAATATAATTTATGAACTATTTTAGAGGCTTCAGTTCTTACACAATGTGGCAATTCTTACACAAGCATATTTTGCAACTGAACCATTTTTGCAAGTCAACTTTCACTTAAAAGCAAAAAAAACTGTATAGAAGTCATATGATAGCTTCATTATAGTTTGAATGAAGGTTAATATTATAGCTATCATATTCTATGCCTCCTTCCAAAACAGTCTCAGGCTTTGTCCACATTCGTCAAGACTCAGTCCTTCTCTTATAAAAAAAAATTATCTTGAGAATTTCAGGCAGTTCAAATGAACTTCTTTGTGGTACAAACTCCCCTTACTTAACAGAACTGGATATGCTTTCTTCTTCCTCATACTGAATTTTATACACAAATATCTACTATAATTGCATTTATTTGCTCATCTCCCCAATTAAAGCTCCTGTCAGAGAGGAAGCCTACTTTACTCATAATTGTCCTACTGTCCATCCATAGAGAAATGCCTGGGACAATGAGGATGTCAAAAATAGGTCTGTTAAATAAACAAACAGCCTATGACTCAGATGCACACATATACCCTGGAACACCAGTGTGGGGAATAGTTTTCTATATGTAGTCATTTTCTATATCTTATCCAAAAGACATATATGCAACACTGAAACTCACAATGCAGACGTAAGAAAAAGTAACTTTGATAATGATAAAATAAAACTCCCTTTACCTACTGTAAGTAGAAAAATCATTGTGACCATTATAAAATTAAATAATCTGGTTAACTATATGAGTATATACAGATGATTTATTTTCAAATAAGTTAGAATATAGAACTTAAATATTTATAGAATAAAATTTGGCTCATTACTGAGTTTTAAATTGAGGTTGGGGACATGCTGTGCCTTGCTAATCAAAATATCTGTGAAACAGCAACACTAGCATCACCTGGGAGCTTCTGAGAAATGCGTATCTCAGACCCAATGCACATAAAATGATGTGTACATAAATTGTAATAGTAATTATTATCATTGTAATGATGATAACTCATCAGTAGATGAGTTGGCAGAAGTTTCTTTTAAACATTCAGTGCATCATATTCATCACAGTGAGTAATTAGAATGAACAAATCCTCAAAAGTTCCACTTTATTTTCTGTTTAAAGATGGGTAAATTCTTAGCTATCTTACTCATAAATTTTATAAATTTTGTCAAATAAATGTGCTAAGAACTTTCATCTCTCAACATCCAAGCAATTTCTGTCTGGAAATTGACATGCTCTGATTTCTATTATATTAATAGCACAATGAATCTGACAAACATCAAAGTAAATATTAAGATGGAAATAAACCAAAGGCTAATTTCAGTTAGATAAAAAGTAGCTAATCTTAAGGAATATTAACATTACTTTAGTTAGGATTTAACACATTCATTCCTACAAGCAAAAGTCTAAAAAATTTCTTTGAAGGTTTGCTTGTTATTTAAGCCAAGTAAACAGACAAAATGAATGAAACTTTGTTTTCAAAAGCAGTATTTTCTATAATATAGAACTGAACAATATGTGATACTGACAAACAGGTGGGTTGTAAGGCGTGAAATAAAAAAAAAACCTTAAAAAGCCAAATTAAAATTCAATCTGCACATGTTTATAATATAAATCAAGTAATGCTATGGCATAAGAAAAATATATGAAATTTAAATATTGAAAAAACTGTAACACAAGATGACAATTGTCATCATTCATATATTTCAGTGATACTTAACTAAACACCAACTTATTTTTGGCCAGGTGGCTTCCTAATACAAGTGTGTTAGTTCATGATCTTTAAAAAGAACCAAATATACATAGGCAATAAAATAAACCTCAACCGAAACCTCAAATCTTACATAAAATTTTACTCAAAATGTAAAATGTAAGCCAATAAAACATCCAGGAGAAACATTAGAGGAAATCTTCAGATCCTAGAGCTAGACAAAGAGCTCTTAGCACAATCCGTAGGACAACAACAAAAATCAATAAATTGGACTTCATCAAAATTAAAAACTTTTCTGTTAAAGACCCTCTTAAAGAGATGAAAAGGCAAATATTTGCAAAACAAGTGTCTGGCAAGAACTTATATCTAGAATATGTTTTTTTTCTTTTTTTTATTAAATTTTTTTATTTTTTATAAAAATATAATGTATTTTTATCCCCAGGGGTACATGTCTGTGAATCGCCAGGTTTATACACTTCACAGCACTAACCATAGCACATACCCTCCCCAATGTCCATTACCCCACCCCCCTCTCCCGATCCCCCTTCCCCCAGCAACCCTCAGTTTGTTTTGTGAGATTAAGAGTCATTTATGGTTTGTCTCCCTCCCGATCCCATCTTGTTTCTTTTCTTCTTTTCCTACCCACCCAACCCCCCATGTTGCATCTC
>PISX010011338.1:0-65822 GCA_004024625.1 Mellivora capensis | reverse complement strand
AGGAAGTGGAGAGGCAACATGGGGGACTAGGGGGGCAGAAAAAGAAGAAAAGAAACAAGATGGGATTGGGAGGGAGACAAACCATAAGTGACTCTTAATCTCACAAAACAAACTGAGGGTTGCTGGGGGGAGAGGGTCGGGAAAGGGGGGTGGGGTAATGGACATTGGGGAGGGTATGTGCTATGGTTAGTGCTGTGAAGTGTGTAAACCTGGCGATTCACAGACATGTACCCCTGGGGATAAAAATATGTTTATAAAAAAATAAAAATTAAAAAAAAAGAAAAGAATAATATACATGTGTATATATTCTGTATCTTTTTAATGCAATTAAAAACCTCATACTGTTTTCTTTAAAATTTCCTGAAACTATTTTTCCTCATGTAACACGTATTACTTGATTTTCAAATCATTTTAGAATTCCCAGTTTCACTTTGATAGAAGACTTTGTTATTGTCACTCTGTACAAATAACATTCCTACTTCTACCAGAGTAGGATATTTTATATGTAAATAAAAATGTTCTTTTTTAGGGGCAGCTGGGTGGCTCAGTGGGTTAAAGCCTCTGCCTTCAGCTCAGGTCATAATCGCAGGGTCCTGGGATCAAGCCCTGCATCGGGCTCTCTGCTCAACAGAAAGCCTGCTTCCCCCCTCTCTCTCCCATCCAAGTACTAACCAGGCCCAGCCCGCGCTTTCAGGGTGGTATGGCCGAAGACCCCCACCTCCCTCTACCTGCCTCTCTGCCTACTTGTGATCTCTGTCAAATAAATAAATAAAATCTTTTTTTTTTAAATCCTCTCTTTTAAATTTACAAAAGCAAAGAATTTTCTAATTGTAAGTCCTTTACAAATAATTAGTATGGAAATGATTGGGGCGCCTGGGTGGCTCAGTGGGTTAAAGCCTCGGCCCTGGGCTCAGGTCCTGATCCCAGGGTCCTGGGATCGAGCCCCGCATCGGGCTCTCTGCTCAGCAGGGAGCCTGCTTCCCCCACTCTCTCTCTGCCTGCCTCTCTGCCTACCTGTGGCCTTTCTCTCTCTGTCAAATAAATAAATAAAATCTTTAAAAAAAAAAATTAGTATGGAAATGATATTTATTGATAAAGTAAATCTAGGCAATTTATTTATACTAATGTTCATTTGCTTGTATTACACTCGGAGAGAAAATATATTCTCTTATTTTCCTCCAAAACGATCTGTAGTTGACTTCCTGACTAAAGCATTCCAATTCAGGAAGCCCTAATACAACAAAAACCTTCTTTTAAAATCAGCTTAGCCACAAATTCTGTTTATATAATGCAGCAATACTTGAGGGAAGCCTAGAGTTGTAGTTCTAAGTGTTTATTTTAATGTTATAAAGAAAAGCTTACTTAACTAAAACAGATTACTGCAATTATCTTCATTATTACTTCTTATTTACATTAGTGCTATGGCCAGAACCAGGAGCTATTTGTAAACTTAAAGAACTGAAGGAAAAAAAGTATTCTTCAGACTTTAAACAACACAGTTACACCAAATTCTACAAATGTTTGCTTCTCCCAGAATCGGATTTAGAAAGAAATGCAAAATCACATACATGCATACGTCCATATAGTGAGAGAGAGACACACACACACATTTATGGGGAGTGGGGAAAAGCTCAAGATTTAGATGTTACAAAAGATTATTATTACTCCCATTCACCTGCAATGGTACTAATTTCAAATTGGTAATGATCAAAATGTTAGTCATTTACACGCAAAGCTGCAAAGAGTCACCAGGACTCTTCTATTTTAAATTTTCATGTTTTCTAGTCAGAATGGACACTGGCAGTTTTTCACATGGCTGAGCCCCCTCTGCTGGTTTAGCAGCAGTAGTTGTCCAAAACCTAGTTGTGGCACAATTGAATGCATTTTCATTAAATTAATGAAATGAGGGGCACTTGGTTGGTCAGCTGGTTGAGCATCCAACTCTTGATGTCAGCTCAGGTCATGATCTCAGGATCCTGGGATCAAGCCCACATCAGGCTCCCTGCTCACTTGGGAGTCAGCCTGTCTCTACTGCCCTCTGCCCCTCCCCCCCTCAAAAAAATCTTTAAAAAAAAATAATGAAATAAATTGCTATTTCATTATATACACATTTCATAGAATACATATTTTCAGTTTAAAGCAAGTTGCATTAACTTGAGACCTAAAAAGTTGTTAGTAAAAAAAAAGTTACATGTATTTGTAAAGAAAGACATGCTTCACCAACTCATTTTTTAAAAAGTTATTTATTTTTAAGTAATCTCTAAACCCAACGTGGAGCTTGAACTCAGACCAGAAGATCAACAACTACACACTCTACCGACTGAGCCAGCCAGGCACCCCTTCACTAACTCATTTTTTACAGTCACAAAAATGACTTCAGAAAACAAAATCTTATTTGTACAATATTGCCCATTTAAAAATAAAAATTGTTGGGACGCCTGGGTGGCTCAATGGGTTAAAGCCTCTGCTTTCGGCTCAGGTCATGATCCCAGGGTCCTGGGATCGAGCCCCACATCGGGCTCTTTGCTCCACAGAGAGCCTGCTTCCTCCTCTCTCTCCCTGCCTGCTTCTCTTGCCTACTTGTGGTCTCTGTCTGTCAAATAAATTAAAAAATCTTAAAAAAATAAAATAAAATAAAATAAAAATTGTCAGTTATATTAATATCTACATAATACTAACACTACATAGTGTTATAAATACATGAATATATAGTAAAATATGCAAACATGCCCGGGAATGATGAAAACTCATTATAGTTATTTTAGAGAGTGATCAAGGCAACTGGAAGGGGAACACAGAGGGTTTCAACTGGTACCTGTGTCTTTTATTTTCCTTTATAAAAAAAAAAAAAATCTGGGGGCGCAGGGGTGGCTCAGTGGGTTAAAGCCTCTGCCTTTGGCTCAGGTCATGATCTCGGAGTCCTGGGATCGAGCCCCACGTCAGGCTTTCTGCTCAGCAGGGAGCCTGCTTCTCTCTCTCTCTGTCTGCCTGCCTCTCTGCCTACTTGTGATCTCTGTCAAATAAATAAATTTAAAAAAAAATCTGAAGCAAATATGGCAAAAGGACAAACCACATAAAGCTAGTTGAAATGTTAAAAAAAATTTATTGCCTCTAAAAATATTTTTCTGTAAATGTGGGATAAAAGATTGCATTTCTTTAAAAAAGAAAAAAAGAAAAAGCTAAGAAAATGAAGTATCACTCTCGAATCACTCTACTGAGTACTTTGAATTAAGTGAGTTAAGTATTAGAGTGAAATTAAACTTCAAGGAGAATCAATTTTATTCTGCTAGGAAAGAGGTTTGTTTTTTAAAAAGCAGTAAGAATAAAGAAATATATTACTGGTTACATAAAAATGTGAATATACTTAATGTCACTGAACTATACACTAAAATGGTTAATTTTATGTTATGTATATTTTACCATGACAAAAAAGATATCATGAGTCTGGACAGTTTAAATTGAAGGAAGACAATATTTTATTTACAGATAAAAACTAAGGATCAAAAAGAAAAAGAAAAAAAATAAATAAGGACAAAAATTCCAAGTGGGAACTTCTGCTTAACAGCAGAAATCCAAAACTGAACGTACAGCTGACTGGCACGCTGGTGTAATTCAATCTCAGTCATGGATCAAAAAACATGAAAAATGGAACAAGAGAAAAAAGATTTTTTTAAGATTATACTGTCATCATGCCTATGAACAAAGAGAAGTGAAATAGCAAATCTTAAACTTACTCTGAAGAACAAACTTCTGAAATTTTCCAACTTCATCTGTTATCACTATTTTGATTCCGTAAATTCAGTTTAATTCTTGATGACTATAGGGGCACCTGGGTGGCTCAGTGGGTTAAAGCCTCTGCCTTCGGCTCAGGTCATGATTTTAGTAATTACAGCAAAAACATTTGATAAACTTTTTTTTTAAAGATTTTATTTATTTATTTGACAGACAGAGATCACCAATAGGCAGAGAGGCAGGCAGAGAGAGAGGAGGAAGCAGGCTTCCTGCTGAGCAGAGATCCTGATGTGGGACTTGATCCCAGGACCTGGGGATCATGACCTGAGCCGAAGGCAGAGGCTTTAACCCACTGAGCCACCGCATCGGGCTCTCTGCTCAGCGGGGAGCATGCTTCCTCCTCTCTCTCTCTCTGCCTGCCTCTCTGCCTACTTGTGATCTGTCAAATAAATAAATAAAGTCTTTAAAATCTTTTAAAAATCTTTAAAATCTTTAAAAAAAATTCTTGATGACTATGTATTCCCATTGATCTCTACTACCTCTATGACCCCTCATTCTGAGGTTCTTTTCTCCTTTCATAACGTGGAGGTGGCCCCTAAAATTCCATTTTGCCTTCTCTTTCCTTGATATATTTTCTCATTTGGCAATCACATGGTTTCGAACATTGCTGCTAAGAGAATGATTCACTGGACCATGCGATCCTTGAGGTTACAGACTGCCGTGTTCACTTAATATGTCCAGTAAAGACAGAGTTGATTCAACATTTGTTCAGATGGACAGATGGATGGAGAAGCAAATTATTCCACAACTCATCTTTAGGCCTGATTCCCCTAAATTACATCTCCCCATTTTCATATTTCTATTGCCTTCTGGAGAGGTGATGCCAAATTCATATTGAACATTCTTCCAGCCACCGACTTATCTTCCTGTTTACCTGACTCAAAACCTAGCAGTCATCTCATTTTTCCTTTTCTCTTTCTTCCCACATCTAATCAGTTGTCAAATATCCCATGCATTCGGGGCACCTGGGTGGCTCAGTTGGTTAAGAATCTGAATCTAGGGCGCCTGGATGGCTCAGTGGGTTAAAGCTTCTGCCTTTGGCTCAGGTCATGATCTCAGGGTCTTGGGATCGAGTCCTGCATGGGGCTCTCTGCTCAGCAGGGCGCCCGTTTCCTTCTCTCTCTGTCTGCCTCTCTGCCTACTTGTGATCTCTCTCTCTCTCTCTCTCTCTAATAGATAAATAAAATCTTTTAAAAAAAAGAAAAGAAAAGAAGAAGAAGAAACTGACTCTTGGTTAAGTGTCTGCCTTCGGCTCAGATCATGATCCCAGGGTCTTGGGATCAAGCCTCACATCTAGCTCCCTGCTCAGCGGGAGGCCTGCTTCTCCCTCTCCCACTCCCCCTGCTTGTGTTCCCTCTCTCAGTGTGTCTCTCTCTATCAAATAAATACATAAAATATTTAAAAAGAAAAAAAAAGAATCTGACTCTTGACTTTGGCTCAGGTCGTCATCTCAGGATCATGGGATCAAACCCTGCATCAGGCTCTGCACTCAGCATGGAGTGAGCTTGAGATTCTTGCTCGCACTCCCTCTCCCTCGGCCCCTCCCCTCTTTCTCTAAAATAAATAAATAAATCTTTAAAAAACAGAACAGATATATCCCTCCTTCACCCTTGTTCCCACTTCTCTCCACTGCTGCTGTAGAGGCCCAAATCATCTCTTAACTAATCTATTATAATAAAGAGGAAAAGCTGGTTTTTGCATTGCTTACTCCTTTCTTCTCCCATTTCTCCCTCCTTCTTCTTCTTCTTCTTCTTTTTTTTTAAGTAATCTCTACATCCAAAGTGGGGCTCAAACTCATGACCTTGAGATCAAGAGTCCCACACTCTACTGACTGAGCCAGACAGGCACCCCTCCACTCCTCCTCTTTTTTCTTTATTTTATTTAGGATTAATTTTCATTGTGCAAATCTGGATCAAGAACTTCACCAAGTAGGGGATAGGTGAAATAAAGCAAATAAGGGATACAAAATTCCAAACGTCACAGAGACAAAAAGTACAGCATAAGGAATATAGCCAGCATAGCTACAGATGGTGGGGACTACACTTACTGTGGATGAGCACTGAGTAAAGCACAGAATCACCAAATCAACACTGCACACCTGAAACTAATACAATACTGTAAGTTAATTATACTTCAGTAAAAAAACTTTGATTACTAAATGCCTCTTCTCTAATATTCAAGGTCTTTAGCACTGCATTTTTTCTTGTTTATTTCTATTTTTATTGTAAAATACATATGACACAAAAAATAACATTTTAATCATTTTAAGTATATACTTCAGTGGCATTATGTGCATTCACATTGTATAAACATCACTACTCTCCATCTCCAAAACTTCCTCATCATCCCAAACAGGAACTCCATACTCATTAAGCCAAACGGCCCATTTCTCCCCTCCCCTCAGCCCTCAGTAACCCCTACTCCCATCTCTATGAACTAGACTGCTCATATAGGTAGAATGACACAGTATTTTTCCTTCCGTGTTTGGCTTATTTCAGTTAGTATAATGCTTTTAATCTTCATCCATGTTGTAGTATGTGTCAGAATTTCATTCCTTTCTAAGGCTGAATAATATACTCCATTGTACAGACTACTGTAATAGTGTATTTTAATATTCATCTCTCAATGGACCTTCACGTTGTTTTCACCTTTTGGCTACCGTGAATATGCTACTAAGAATGTTGAGGCACAAATATCTGCTGAATCCCTGCTTCAATACTCATGGATATATACCTAGAAGTGGAATTGCTAGATCATATGTTAATTCAGTATTTAATTTTTTGAGGAACTGGTTTCCACAGCTAACATAACACTTCAAAGTCACCACAATCTGGGTCAAACCTCACTTTCTATGTGTCTCTCCCACTCCAGCCTAGGCCTCTATCGCTCCAACAAACTAAATTTCCGGAGAGCCAATGTTCCTCCTACCTGTGTCCTTTGTCCTTGATGCTCTCTGCACAATTTCATATGTGCAAACCTGCCTATCCATCAAGGCTGCCTCAAGCACCACCTACTCTAGAAACCATCCCTGATTTCTCCAACTAAAAGGAATCTCTTTTTCTGAATTCCCTTTAAATTTCCTTCTCACTTTCCACCATATATAATAATCAGGTACACACATATCTCAGTAAGTATGGGTTATATGTCTAATTATGCATGTACTGCCTTCAGTAACTAGCAGGGAATAGACAATGAATAAATGAACAGAATGGATCAACGACAAAAGAATAAAGATAAAATAGAACTCAAAATTCCCAATCAAGTTGAGGACTGTGAAGGAAAACTAAACCATACCTGTCAAAATCTTTTAAAAACTGTTATCTGTCAACATTTTAATGCACATGCCAGATGACCCAGATGTTCTACTAGAAATACAATGTCTGAAGTAAATTTTGGCACAACTGCAAAATGGAAGGTCAACGCAGTACTTTATTAACAAAAAAAAGATAAGAAAAAAAAAAACAAATAAAGAAAGCAAACTAAATGTCCATTCACAGGGGAGTAGATAAATTATGATACAATTGTAATCCTAAGCAGCTGTTAAAAAGGAGGTGGAACTACATGTACTAACTTTATATTCTACAACATATTGTGAAATTCCAAAAGCCATTTCGGCCTAAAAGTGTGAGGATGAATTTTTTGTAGCCACAGGAAAAAAATTCATTCCAAACTGTTATAAGTAGTTATCTATGGCAGTTTGTAAAAAGGATTCGCTTATGTGAACTGGTTACAGCAAGCATCTGTTCCTTAATTTTTAAAAATGTCTTCCAAATTTTCAGTAAAACCAACTCAGTTCCAATTTCAAAATGTAAAAATGCGTATTTAAAAGTAGGATAATCTATAGTCTAGTTAAAAAAAAAAAAAAGACACCCAGGAGATTTTATAATATTCCTGCCAAAAACAAATACAATTAAATTAGCAACTTTGTAATGTTCAGAATCAAAGTGCTGAGTGGTTTACATATTACAACTGTATACCTTTAAGTAGGGGGAAAAACAAACTCTGCATTAATGGGTGTTTTCTAGAGACAACTAAACATCTAGGTTTAATGCTATAGCTAAAATTATTCTAAAATTGTTCAAAACTTGCCAGACTTTTTTGGGCTTTGCTACTTTAAAATTGAGCAAAAGACAACAACAAAAGAATACATAAAGTATGGTTCCATTTATATAAAGTTGAGAAACAGGCAAAACAAAACTACTGCTTAGAGATATACTTGCAGGTGATAACAGTATCAAGAAAAGCAAGAAAATTATCACAAAAGACAAACAGTGATTATTTCCGAGACACAAATGGATGTCATCAAAGAGGGGTACATTGGAAGTACTTTTGAGGCACTAGCAATATTCTATTTCTTGACTTGGTTGGTGGTTACACAGGTGTTGCTTATAGTTATTCTCTAAACACATACATTTATGCATTCTTCTGACTGTCTCACAATAGTTAAAAATCCAGCTGAGGGACGCCTGGGTGGCTCAGTTGGTTGAGCGGCTGCCTTCGGCTCAGGTCATGATCCCAGCGTCCTGGGATCGAGTCCCACATCGGGCTCCTTGCTCAGGAGGGAGCCTGCTTCCCCCTCTCTCTCTGCCTGCCTCTCTGTCTACTTGTGATCTCTGTCAAATAAATAAATAAAATCTTTAAAAAAAAAAAAAAGTCAACTGCCGCCAATGGTCCGCCCAATGGATCTCTGAACAGAACTGAGACCCTTCCCTGCTTGAACATAAGGAGCTCCCTTGCTCGGCAGGGAGCCTGCTTCTCCCTCTGCCTCTGCCTGCCACTCTGTCTGCCTGTGCTCGGTCGCTAGCTCTCCCTCTCTCTCTGACAAATAAATAAATTTAAAAAAAAATCCAGCTAAACCTAACCATTAACGCAATTTATAATAACATGTAAAGATTTCTACAGTTCAACTCTCACTCTAAACATCCGCTCACATTTCATCTAAAATAGTTTCAGGAGTGCCTGACTGGCTCAGTCAGGGGAGCTTGCCACTCTTGATCTTGGGGTTGTTCAAGTTCCATGTTGGGTGTGGAGATTACTTAAAAAATAAAATCTTAGGGACGCCTGGGTGGCTTAGTCGGCTAAGCATCTGCCTTAGCTCAGGTCATGATCCCAGGGTCCTGGAATCACGTCCCACCCTGGGCTCCTTGCTCAGTGGGGCCTGCTTCTCTCTCTGCCTGCCACTTCCACTGCTCGGGCATGTATGCACTGGCGCATGCTCTCTCTCACACACACAAATAAATAAATAAAATCTTAAAAAAAAAAAAGGAGTATGGATTTGGAATCAGAAATTACTTTCCTTTCTAAATAAATAAATAGATAGATAAATAAATAAAGTCTTAGGGGTGCCTGGGTGGCCCAGTTGGTTAAATATCAACTCTTGATTTTGGTTCAGGTCATGTAAAGCCCTACGTTGGGCTTCAAGTTCCATGGTGTGTCTGCTTAAGGATTCTCTCTCTCCCTCTGCCTCTCCCCCCACTTGTGTGTACTCTCTATCAAATAATCTTTTTTAAATAAAATCTTTAAAAACAAATAAAACAGCTTCAGCTAATAGTGCACAGTAAAACCAACCTGCCAAAGGTAAAAAGAACAACCCAGTCATTAGGAACTCAGGCAAAAAGGAGGAAATCTCTCACTAGAAATCTGTTAAGGTTCCAATCTTCTCAAGGTTTTTTTTTTGTTTGGCTTGGTGTTTTGGGGTTTTTTGTTGTTGTTGTTGTTGTTGTTGTTTCTTGCTTCTCAAGTTTTAATGTGGACCTCGTTAAACTACAGGTTTGGATTCAGTAGGCCTGGAGTGGAACCTGACAGCCTGCATTCTAACCCAGGTGATGCCAATACTGCCAGTCCACGGAGTCAGAGTTTAAAGTTCTTAAATAGCCACTAAAATGTGGCTGGTGTCAAAATGACAAAAGAAAAAAAAAATGACAAAAGAAAAGGAAATCAGAGAGGGAGAGAAACCGTAAAAGACTCAACCACAGGAAACAAACTGAGGCTTGCTGCAGGGGCAGTGGGTGGGGGACGGGGTAGCTGGGTGATGGGCATTAGGGAGGGCACTTGATATAATGAGCACTGGGTATTACATGCAACTGATGAATCACTAAACTGCACCTCTGAAATTAATAATACACTATGTGTTAAATGAATGAATTTAAATTTAAAAAAAAAAAAGGAATCAACAGGTATGGAGAGTCTGTGCCAGCTGCCTTATTTCATTTAATCCTTACCTCAATGCTATGAGGGGCATATTATCACTCATGTTTCACAGATAAGGGTAACAGGGCTCAGATAAATTAATTTGCTCATGATTACACAGCTGTGTAAAAAGAAGAGGAACCAGAATTTGAACTGAATTCTATGATTCCATTTTTTAAAAAAGAGACTGTATAAATCGGGGTTTGAAATTAATTAAAAATAATTCTCAAAAAAATAACTATAACATGTTCCAGTTCATAGCCTCTTACATACAGACTTTCACCTTCCCCCATTAGTTCATTCTTCAAAATGGCCTTCCTTTTATTGTTACTCCCTCTGCTATGATGCTGGATATTTGTTATTCACATTTATACCTCTACAGCTAATACTAATACCTATCTAACATCTAACAGATTCCAGTCTCTGGTCCACCAATTTATTCTGAAGTCTCCAGGAAGGAATTCACTAAAGGTGAGCAAATGAGAAGGGTAGGGAAGTAGAATTCAAAGTACTCTACGATCCCAAGATACTCTTACCAAATCTCTCAATTTACATACAGAGCCAGCTTCCTCACTGACACACAAACACATTCTAGAAAGAACAGAATAGTTTGACAATATGCTGTAAGGGAATGGAGATTTTTATTTCTACCTGTATTTTTTTGGTGGTTGTGAGAGCAAAGGAATTCATGAAAGGTGAATAATCTCTATTTATTCCCTTTCCTCCAAAAACCTAAAGGACAGTGGCATCTGCACACACAGCAAATCTTTTTTTTTTTTTTAAGATTTTATTTATTTATTTGACAGAGAGAGAGGGAACACAAGCAGGGGGTAAGAGGGAGAAGCAGGCTTCCCACCGAGCAGGGAGCCCCATGTGGGGTTCCATCCCAGGACCCTAGGATCATGACCTAAGCTGAAGGCAGATGCTTAACAACTGAGCCACCCAGGCACCCCTCACATAAAGTAAAATCTTTGTTTCACAAGCTCACTTGACCATTAAAAAAAAAAAAAAAAAAAAAACCCTAGTAAGTAATTTCCCAGAGTCTATAAGAAAATAGGGAAGGGTCCAGGAATTTTTTTTTTTTAAACAAACACTGCATCAGATCCAAGTTCAGAAAACCCTCAGTAGTACTTTTAAAACTTAATCTGATGTTCTCATTTATCGTTTTCCTATGTGTTGCATACTTTACTGAGCAACAGGTTTAAAATATGGGTAATAAAATTTCCAGAAAAATATAAAATGTTATAGCAGGAAAGCTTAGAGATTACTGGGCAACTGAACCCTTATTTTACCAATGAGAAGAAACTGAGGTCAGGACACATGCATCCTCCTAAGATCGTGTAGGTAACCTGGTGGCAAAACAGAACCTGTATCTTTTGTTTTTCCACTCAGTGCTCCTTCTAACACACATACACCATTAAAAGAGTGGCAGTAGGGGCGTCTGGGTGGCTCAGTAGGTTAAGCCTCTGCCTTCGGCTCAGGTCATGATCTCAGGGTCCTGGGATCGAGCCCCATGTCAGACTCTCCGCTCAGCAGGGAACCTGCTTCCCCCTCTCTCTCTGCCTGCCTCTCTGCCTACGTGTGATCTCTGTCAAATAAATAAATAAAAAATCTTAAAAAAATAAAAGAGTGGCAGTAAAGCATTACTTATTGTTTATCGAAGACTGACTAGATGAACAAACCCAGCACATCCACACAACAAAGCTGTGAAAAAGATGAAGGATTACTTCTGTTCCAATATGGCATGACCTCCAAGATACAGTAAAAGAGAACAGTGCTGAACAGTGTTACAGAGACCAAACCGGAGTCTCTCACGTCAAGCAATGGCACAGGCAGTTAAGGTACGGCAGCTGGGAGCTATCACCGAGACCAACGTCAGCTGACACTCCAGAACCGGAAACTGAGCAGAATCAGAGGAGGTCTGCAGAGACCCAAAACTGATTAAATCCCTTTAAAGAGGGAAGGATTTTGGCAGGAAACTGTCAGACTCTTCAGACCTGGCCCCTTTATATCTGACCACTTAAAAAAGTTGGGACGCCTGGGTGGCTCAGTTGGTTAAGCGGCTGCCTTCAGCTCAGGTCATGATCCCAGCGTCCTGGGATCGAGTCCCACATCGGGCTCCTTGCTCAGGAGGGAGCCTGCTTCCCCCTCTCTCTCTGCCTGCCTCTCTGTCTACTTGTGATCTCTCTCTGTCAAATAAATAAATAAAATCTTAAAAAAAAAAGTCAACTGCCGCCAATGGTCCGCCCAATGGATCTCTGAACAGAACTGAGACCCTTCCCTGCTTGAACATAGGAGCAGTAAGTGCCGACAGCTGACCCAGACCAGACCAAGGCCTTAGCTCAATGGCATGCTCACAGACTGCGTGTTGGGTCGTTAACTTCCTGCACCTTTCCTTTATCTTGTTTGTTGTATAGCTTGTCTTCTATCCTGCTCTGTGTACTATGTAAGAAGCCAAGTTTAATCACATGGTGAACTGTCATTGAGTTTGGAATCCTAAGCCTGCTTTATAATTGCAATTTAACTTTATGATTGAATAAAGCTGACTGTGGAAAGACAAACTCATGTGTGCACCTTCATAGCGTGCTTATGACAAGTGTACCTACTATGGCAACCTTTTGTGTAAGAAGAGAGAAAAATGAATATATGCAGATATTTGCTTATTCTTGCAAAAAGAAACGCTGAAAGGATAAACAAAAATTAATAAAAATTAGGAGAGTCCAAGTACCAGTCATGGGGCGCCTCTTGGCAACCCCTCCTCATGGTCTCAGCTCTGAAAGTGGCAGCCTGTGTTTGAGGTGGTGACCTTCCTCCATTTTTTTTTTAAAGATTTTATTTATCTACTTGAGAGAGAGAGCAAGGTGAGAGAGCATGAGCGGGGTGAAGGGCAGAAGCAGAAGCTCCCTGCTGAGCAGGGAGCCCAATGTGGGGCTCAATCCCAGGATCAATCCAGGATCATTACATGAGTCGAAGGCAGATGCCTACGCAGCTGAGCCACCCAGGCGCCCCCTCCTCCATATTCTTTAAAAGTTCTGGTAGTCCCATCTACCCTTTCGGTTCCCCCAACTCTTAAGACTATAGTTTCACCTGTAATTATGAATCTCTAAGTTATACCCTACTCTTTTTTTTATTGTCTTGCAACACATACACTACCAATTCTCTACATTAAATCCCCATTTGAATATCTAGTACACTTTTCACTCTACTGAATGGATCCTGACAGAATGTTAAGGGTAAAAAGAATCACAAAGGAATCTTAAATTTGCCTCAGTAATTTTGTTAGTAGTAACATGGATACAGTATTTTTTAAATCTTTTATGTCTACTGTAAAATAAATAAATGTGAACAATACTTAAAAACCAAGACTTCCAGTTGAAGAGAGACAAATACAAAATCCCTTAAAGAGGGAAAAAAAACCCTGCAATATGTTCAAAATAAAATGGAAACAGCAATATGAAGTTTTTATTTCTAAAAAACCTATTTTCCAATTCTGCTCATTGAAAGGACCTAGAAATAATGAAGACCCAGTAGTAATGTGCATTCCTGGCACTCAGATCTTGGGTTTTTTTGTTTTTGTTTTTAAGATTTTATTTATTTATTTTACAGACAGAGATCACAAGGAAGCAGAGAAGCAGGCAGAGAGAGAGGAAGGGAAGCAGGCTCCCCGCCAAGCAGAGAGCTTGATCCCTTCCACTCGATCCCAGGACCCTGGGATCATGACCCGAGCCGAAGGCAGAGGCTTTAACCCACTGAGCCACCCAGGTGCCCCAGATCTTGGGTTTCTAATGCCATTCCCTATAAAAGAAACTAGGGACGCCTGGGTGGCTCAGCTGGTTAAGCAGCTGCCTTCCAGCTCAGGTCATGATCTCAGCGTCCTGGGATCGAGTCCCACATCGGGCTCCTTGCTCGGCAGGGAGCCTGCTTCTCCCTCTGCCTCTGCCTGCCACTCTGTCTGCCTGTGCTCGCTCACTCTCTCTCCCTCTCTCTCTGACAAATAAATAAATAAAATCTTTTTTAAAAAAAAAGAAACTAGGTTTTCCTAGAAAAAAGTGACTGATTTCAGTCAAGGACAGGGAAAATAAAACGTGAATCTGGGATACCTTGTTGTGATAGAAAACAACCCAAAGACCAATTGGGGGCATGTCAAAAGGACACAACACCAGCTTAAAGAGACTTACATGAGCCGAAGGTTAAGTGTCAAAAAGACTAATGGCTGCAACTACGTGTAAAACAATAAATAAAAACCACATCACCTACAGTGATACAGAAAACAGCAAAGAAACTTATTTGCCACCACTGAGGTGACCAATTCTTTACTAAGCAAATTTACAATAAAAAGCAAAGAACTAAACATTCTACCTTATTAGGAGAGATGTCTAGTAGCTCATTCTCAAGTTGATGGTGTCTTGCCAGCTACTAAGTGTGGAAGGAGGAGTAATAATCCTCCTCCTCCTGCAACCTCCAGTGAAATAACTGACTCTGACAGGGACCCTCAGTGAGTGCTCAGACCAAGAAGTGCAAGGCAGCTGAAAAACAGCATGACTGCATTATGTTACATTGCTACCCCACAGATTGTACGATCACTAAAAGGAAAAGCTTTACAACAGAAAGATCAAGACTTTCATATGAACCAAGGGATCCAATTTAGCATCATTATAATGGAAAAATATGACACCAAGTATGATACAACATGAGTACACAGTATCACAAAGGATTGCAAATATGAATATAATCAAGCCTTTAGAGTTGTCTCAAAAAAGGATAAAAGGGTTAAAAGACACAAGGAAACATTGAGACAAATCATGAATGTGGAAAAGTCTACCAGAGAACCAGACTGGTACCCTCAAAAAGTCAATGTCATTTAGGGAAAAGAAAAAAAGGGGGGTTGGGGGGCAGAGGGCTGTTTTAGATTAAGAAGCAAAAGCTAATTAAAACCAAATGCAATTTAGGAATCCTGATTGGATCCTGGTTTCTACTTCAGTCCTTTGTACTTGTTCTCTCTGTCCCCAGAACTTAACGTTGAACATTTTGCCTTGTGTCTCAGCCTGAACATGACCTTCTCACAGAGGCCTCCTCTAAACCGTCCAATCTCAGCCTTTCCCTTCCGCTCCATGTCCTTATCACATCACCCTGTTTTATTTTCTCCTAGTACTTACTACTACCAGAAATTGTATTCATTCATTAATTGCTTTCTCCAATCTCAAAATGTAAGATACAGGAAACTAGACACCTTGCCTACTTTGTCCACTGTATCCCTAATACCATGAGCCATGCCTAGCACATAATAGCATTCAATAAATATTTGAGGTTTGGGTTTGTTTGTTTTTTAAGATTTTATTTATTTATTTGACACACAGAAAGAGAGAAAGAGAGCAAGAGCGAGCAAGAGAGGGAACACAAGGGGCACCTGGGTGGCTCAGGGGGTTGGGCTGGGCGTCTGCCTTTGGCTCAGGTCATGATCTCAGGGTCCTGGGATCAAGCCCCGCATCCGGCTCTCTGCAAGGCGGGGAGCCTACTTCCCCCTCCTTCTCTGCCTGCTTGTGATCTCTGTCAAATAAATAGACAAAATCTTAAAAAAAAAAAAAAAAAAAAAGTTTTAAGAGAGGGAACACAAGCAGAAGGAGTGGGAAAGTGAGAAGCAGGCTTCCCACTGAGTAGGGAGCCTGGTGCGGGGCTTAATCTCAGAACCCTGGGATCACGACCTGAGCCAAAAACGACTGGGCCACCCAGGTGCCCCATTCTTTTTTTTCTTTTTTAAGATTTTATTCATTTATTTGACAGAGAGTGGGAGAGAGCAAGAGAAAGCACAAGCAGGGGAAGCAACAGAGGGAGAGAAGCAGGCTCCCCACTGAGCAGGGAGCCCAATGTGGGGCTAGATCCCAGAATCCTGCGTGCCCCTTAGGGGGCTTTTTAAAAAAGATTTTATTGGGCGCCTGGGTGGCTCAGTGGGTTAATAAGCCTCTGCCTTCGGCTCAAGGTCATGATCTCAGGGTCCTGGGTCAAGCCCTGCATCAGGCTCTCTGCTCAGCAGGGAGCCTGCTTCCTCCTCTCTCTCTCTCTGCCTGCCTCTCTGCCTACTTGTGATCTCTGTCAAATAAACAAATCTTTAAAAAATATATATATATTTTATTTGACACAGAGAGCACAAGCAGGGGGAGCAGCAGGCAGAGGAAGAGGGAGAAGCAGTCTCCCCTCTGAGCAGGGAGCCCAATGTGGACTCAATCCCAGAACCCTGGGATCATGACCCAAGCTGAAGGCAGATGCTTAATTGACTGAGCCACCCAGGAGCCCCTCAATATTTGTTAAATAAATGGACCAGTGAACAAAAATGTAACAAAGATTCAACAGACACTTGAGATCTTACAATGTCACAGAAAGCTCATGAGGAACATCAATCTGTAAGAACTGAAAGTGTATACTAAATGAATATCTGAGTGCCTAACACATAAGCGCTAAATGTATCTACAAGGCACTAAAAGTATTACATATAAATTACACCACATGATATATCCCTTTTAAGCTACTTGGCAGAAAGTCATTAGCACAATAATTTTCTTTTTGAATACTGACTTTAACCTAATTGTGCAAGGACGAGTGGCTCAGTGGTAGAGCATACAGGAAATAATATACAGAGCTTCAAAGACTAATTAAATGAAAGAAAAAAAAAAAAGGCCCAGGCCACCTGGGTGGCTCAGTCAGTTCAGCGTCTGCCTTTGGCTCAGGACATGATCCCAGGGTTTTGGCTTCAGGATTGCTGCTCAGCAGGGAGTTTGCTTCTCCCTCTGCCTCCCCAGCCCCCATGCTCTCCCTTGAGTGTGCGTGAACTCTCTCTAATAAAAATAAATAAAATCTTGGGATGCCTGCCTCAGTCGGTTAAGCGTCTGCCTTCAGCTCAGGTCATGAACCCAGGGTCCTGGGATCGAGTCCCACATTGGGCTCCTTGCTCAGCGGGGAGCCTGCATCTGCCTCTGCCTGCTATTCTCCCTGCTTGTGCTTGCTCTCTTGCTCTCTCTGACAAATAAATAAATAAAATCTTTAATTAATAAATAAATAAAATCTTCAAAAGAAGATCTTTTTTCAAAAGACCCCCTACCTAGGAAGATGAATATTCAGTTGTACACATGAGCATAATATGCAAGAGAGGCAAGCCAAGATACAACGAAGGTCATACAGAGAATTCAAAAGATAAGCAGGGGACACAGGCACTTAGAGAAGTTACCATGGGTTCTTGATCAGAGTAGAAACATTCAAATAATATCCCTTAAGACTGATCTGTCAAAACACTGTCACCTCAATCTTAACCATTTCCAAAGATTACTGAGAAGAAAATCTCAAATAACAGCAGCTTCTGTTTATTGAGTGTTTACCATGTGTTAGGCATTTAGTTAAATATTTTACACATATGTCATGAGACAGGAATTGTAATTGCCATTTGAAGATGAGGGAGACTGAGATCATAAAACTAGCAAATGGCAGAGCCCTGGCAACAAGAGCAGCTAAGAACTCTAACACTACCTCAGTCTGCTTTCAGCTCATGAAAGCCTGGTCTAGAGTCACAGTCAAGTCAGGCAAATCTAAGGGATACTGAGTAAGAGAATACAGAAATACATGGCCAGATACAGGAGATGAAAGATTTAAAGAAGAAAAAAAAAAAGATTCCCAGTTTTATGGTGTATCAGACCAGAATAAAATTATTCTACCTACAGATATGGGAATATTGAGAAGGGAACTTGTTTAGTAAGGTTTTTGCCTTAATAGAAGAGAGAGATGAGATAATGGACTCAGTTGTGAACACCTGCATGGCTGAGTTAGAGGATAAGCTCTATGAAACCCCTGGAGAACCAAGAAGCATAGAAGAAAGATCACATCTAAATGGATTTAAGACACATCAGGGCAGTGGTGTCAAATGAAGCCATGAACAAGGCCAGTTCTCCAATCAAGGATAGAAAGAGAAGCACAGGAGAAAAAATAAAACATGAGAGGCGCCTGGGTGGCTCAGTGGGTTAAATCCTCTGTCTTCGGCTCAGGTCATGATCCCAGGGATCGAGCCCTGCATCCCGCTCTCTGCTCGGTGGGGAGCCTGCTTCCCGCTCTCTCTCTCTGCCTGTTGCTCTGCCTACTTGTGATTTCTCTGTCAAATAAATAAATAAAATCTTTTTAAAAATAAAAATAAATGAATGAATAAATAAAACATGCATTCCTGTGAAAGCACAGGTATGCCACTGGCTATACTATATACAATTTAGGAGATTAAGTTCCCTCTGTCCCAGTTTTACTTTTTTAAGTTTACTTATCTATTTATTTGTGTAACCTGTACACCCAACGTGAGGCTCAAACTCACATTTGAACCCACTTTTTAAGAGCTGCATGATTGAGCCACACAATCAATCTGATTGAGCCAGCCAGGCACCCCTTGTCCCCAGTTTTAATGTTCCATATAACAATATAATAACGTCTAACATTTGGATATTTTTATGTGCTACACAATGTGCTAAGAAGTTCACATACAGAAGTGCCTGGGTGGCTCAGTGGGTTGAGCCTCTGCTTTTGGCTCAGGTCATGATCTCAAGGTCCTGGAATCCAGCCCCACATCGGGCTCTCTGCTCAGCAGGGAGCTTGCTCCCCGCCCCGCCCCCCCGACCCTCTCTCTCTTGTGATATCTCTGTCAAATAAATAAATAAAAATCTTTTTTTTTAAGATTTTATTTATTTGACAGAGATGACAAGTAGGCAGAGAGGCAGGCAGAGAGAGAGGAGAAAGCAGGCTCCCCGCTGAGCAGAAAGCCAGATGTGGGGCTCAATCCCAGGACCCTGGGATCATGACCTGAGCCGAAGGCAGAGGCTTAACCCACTGAGCCACCCAGGTGCCCCTAAATAAATAAAAATCTTAAAAAAAAAAAAAAAAAAAAAAAAAAAAAAAAAAAAAAAAAAAAAAAAAAGAAGTTCACATACATTCCCATATTTAATTGCCCAGGCATCATTATCCTGATTTTATAGATGAAAAAAATGAGACTTAGAGAAGCTAAGATCCATACCTCAGGAGAGAACGAGGGTATGAACCTGAGTCTACCTGGGGCTAAAGCCCAGGATCATAATTACTATGTTAAAATAAATGGTTACCAAGCCATCCCACAGAGCATATATAAACCATTAAGTTACCTTTTTTAAAATTGTGGTAATATATACATAAAACTTGCCACCTCAACCATTTCTAAGTGTGCACTTTGGTAGTCTTACGTACATTGACACTGTTATAAAACCAACCCCCATCCATCTCCAGAACTTGTAATCATCCCAAACTGAGACTCTGTAACATTAAACAATAATTCCCCAAGCCCTCCTCTCCCCAGCCCTTGGCAACTACCAGTCCACTTTCTGTCGCTATGAATTGGACTACTCTAGGTACTTCATACAAGTGGAATCATACAGTACTTGTTCTTTTTTGTCAGGCTTATTTCACCTATCATGACTTCAAGATCTGTTACCACTAAGTTACTTTTAAGTTAAATAAAATGTGAAATTTTAACCCATGGGTCATTATGCATCTCTACAGGGAATTACATTCCCAAATTCCATATGCTGTATGAAACACTTTTTGGGGGCGCCTGGGTGGCTTCAGTGGGTTAAAGCCTCTGCCTTCGGCTCAGGTCATGATCCCAGGGTCCTGGGATCAAGCCCTACATCGGGATCTCTGCTCAGTGGGGAGCCTGCTCTCTCCTCTCTCTCTGCCTGCCTCTCTCTGCCTGCTTGTGATCTCTGTCAAATAAATGAATAAAATCTTTTATTTAAAAAAAAGAAAAAAGAAACACTTTTTGGAGGAGAGAACTGCATTTAGTGAGAAAAGAGAGGCGAGTAAGGTTAAATTTGAGGGACCCACAGGGAAGTAAATCTTTAGATTCAGCAATATGGAAGAGAGCAGCTGGCTTGATCTTGACTAGACCAAAGGATCTACTGGGGAAGATGTCATTAACTATCAAATCAAAAGTTAAGAAAAACAGTCTTGCACAACACAAGGCAAACACAATACTGTTTGATTCTAAGAGAAGATGCTATTCCTTTTTGGCAAAAGACAGCAAGACTACTAATAAAAAAGCTTTAGGGGCACCTGGCTGGCTCAGTCAGTGGGGTCTGTGACTCTTCATCTCAGGGTTGTGGGTTTGAGCCCCATGTTGGGTGTAGAGATTGCTTAAAAATAAAAATCTCACCCCCAAACAACAACTTTAAAAAGAACTATTGACATAGAAGGATAAATTCCATTTCCCCTTGACTTCCATTTGAAAAGCCAGGAGATGGGAAAGGCAACATTTTAGTAAAACTGTATTGATGAATTCATAATTAACATCAATCTTTCCCCAAACAATGCACCAAGAGGTTCATTCCAGAAAAAAAAAAAAAAAAATTCCTTGTTCTCTATTAGCAACATGAACCAAGCATTTAAAATGAGATTAATAGGGGTGCCTGAGTGGCGCAGTACATTAAGCACCCAATTCTTGGTTTTGGTTCAGGTAGTCATCTCATGGTCTTGAGACAGAGCCCCTGCCAGGCTCTGCAGTCAAGGCAGAGTCGGGTTGAGATTCTCTCTCTCTCCCCCTCTCCCTCTGCCCCTCCCACCCGTGCACACCCTCTCAACTCTCTAAAACAAATAAATCTTAAAAAGTAAATAAATAAAATGAGAATAATAAAGGAAACACAAATTTGGAAAGTATGCTGTATTAGTGAATTCCTTAAAATAGCTGAAATAAAAGTATTCAAAATGGGGGAACCTGGCTGGCTCAGTCAGTGAAGTATGTGACTCTTGATCTTGGGGTCACGAGTACAAGCCCCACACTGGGCATACAGCTCACCTTAAAGAAAAAGAAAAATAGGGACCCCCTGGGTGGCTCAGTTGGTTAAGCAGCTGCCTTCGGCTCAGGTCATGATCCCAGCATCCTGGGATCAAGTCCCGCATCGGGCTCCTTGCTCGGCGGGGAGCCTGCTTCTCCCTCTGCCTCTGCCTGCCACTCTGTCTGCCTGTGCTCGCCCTTGCGCACTCACTCTCTCTCTCTCTCTCTCTCACAAATAAATAAATAAATAAAAGGTTAAGAGAAAAGAAAAATAGTATCCTAAATATTAAATATTCCAAAGAAATATTAATAGCTGAAACTAAAACTTGTTTGTCTTTATTTTTTTCTTGTTTGCCTTTACAGTAATTAACTGAACTACCCCAAATATATATATATTACTAGAAGATAAAATAAGTTACTATTCAAAGTAGTAAAATTTTCTAAGTGACTACTACTCTATATAATACCTATACATTTATCAGACATATATATAAGTATCAAAGCACTACAAGAGCATTTCCACTTTAGAAACAAAACACACAACAGTGACACTAGAAAAAATTAAATGAAAAACTTGGGGGATGGGGTGCCTGGGTGGCTCAGTCATTAAGCACCTGCCTTCAGCTCAGGTCATGATCTCAGATCCTGGGATCGAGCTCCACATTGGGCTCCCTACTCAGAGGGAAGCCTGCTTCTCCCTCTCCCTCTGCTGCTCCCCCTGCTTGTATTCCCTCTCTTGCTGTCTCTATCAAATAAATAAATAAAATCTTTATTTTTTTTAAGATTTTATTTATTTATTTGACAGACAAAGGTCACAAGTAGGCAGAGAAGCAAGCAGAGAGAGAGAAGGGGAAGCAGGCTCCCCACCGAGGAGAGAGCCCCAATGTGGGGCTCGATCCTAGGGCCCTGGGATCATGACCTGAGCTGAAAGCAGAGACTTTAACCCACTGACCCACCCCAGCACCCCAATAAATAAAATTAAAAAAAAAACAAAAACGGGGAAATCTCTACAACTTAAAAAATTTAATACAGGGGCACCTGGGTGGCTCAGTTGTTGGGCATCTGCCTTCAGCTCAGGTCATGATCCCAGGGTCCTGGGATCAAGTCCCACATCGGGCTCCCAGCTCGGTGGAAAACCTCTTCTCCCTCTCCCTCACCAGCTCCCCTGCTTGTGTTCCCTCTATCACTGTGTCTTTCTCTGTCAAATGAATAAATAAAATCTTAAAAAATAATAATACAGAAAGAATCAAAATTCAAAGCAAATTTGCTTGCCAATACACCCATGAGTAAGGAAGAGCAAAATCAAGCTATAGGAATATCACTAAGTTGTAATTTTACAAGATATTTAGAAGGTCACAAAAAACAATTTAATTATTTTATTTTTTTGCTTTGTTTTCTTCCAACACTTTTTTTGTTTAAAGTAAGCTAAACAGGGGACGCCTGAGTGGCTCAGTTGGTTGGACGGCTGCCTTCGGCTCAGTTCATGATCCCAGTGTCCTGGGATCGAGTCCCACATCTGGCTCCTTGCTCAGCAGGGAGCCTGCTTCTCCCTCTGCCTCTGCCTGCCACTCTGTCTGCCTGTGCTTGCTCTCTCTACCTCTCTCTGACAGATAAATAAATTTTTAAAAAATTAAAAAAAAAAAAAGTAAGCTAAACAGGGGCACCTGGGTGGCTCAGTGGGTTAAAGCCTCTGCTTTCGGCTCAGGTCATGATCCGAGGGTCCTGGGATCGAGCCCCACATGGGCTCTCTGCTCCACAGAGAGCCTGCTTCCTTCTCTCTCTCCCTGACTGCCTCTCTTGCCTACTTGTGATCTCTGTCTAATAAATAAATAAAATCTTAAAAAAAAAAAAAGTTTAAAAAAAAAAAGTAAGCTAAACAGGGAGCACTTGGGTGGCTCAGCTGGTTAACCAACTGGTCATTTTGGCTCAGGTCATGATCTCATGGGTTGAGGGATGGAGTCCTGCATCAGGCTCTGTGATCAGCCAAGAGTATGACTGAGGATTCTCTCTCCCTCTGCCTCTGCCCCTCTCCTCACATGCGCACGTGCTCTCTCACTCACTCTCTCTCAAATAAATAAATCTTAAAGTAAGCTATATGGCCAACGTGGGGCTTGAACCAACAGCTCAGAGTTCAAGAGTAGCATGGTCTATAAACTGAGCCAGGCAGCACCCCCAGGTCACAAAAAACAATTTAGAAAATAAGCTGGGGGCATCTGGGTGGCTCAGTCAGTTAGGCATCCAACTCCTGGTTTTGGCTCAGGTCATGATCTTGGAGTCCTGAGATCGAGCCCCATGTGGGACTCCGAGCTCAGCATGGAGACTGCTTGAGATCCTCTCTCCCTCTGCCCCGCCCCCCCATTCATGATCCCTCTCTCTCAAATCTAGAAAGAAAGGAAGGAAGTGAAGGAAGGAAGAAAGAAAGCAAAGCTGAATTATGAGCACAATACTAGGCAATTTTTTTTGATGTTTGTTTATTTATTTACTTAAGTAATCTAACCCCCAACATGGAGCTCCAACTCACAATCCTGAGATCAAGAGTCGCAAGCTCTTCCAACTGAGACACCCAGGTCCCCAAGACTGGACAACTTTAAAGTTACTTCTTGGGACGCCTGGGTGGCTCAGTTGGTTAAGCAGCTGCCTTTGGCTCAGGTCATGATCCCAGCGTCCTGGGATCGAGTCCCACATCGAGCTCCTTGCTCGGCGGGGAACCTGCTTCTCCCTCTGCCTCTGCCTGCCACTCTGTCTGCCTGTGCTCGCTCTCTCTCTCTCTCTGACAAATAAATAAATAAAATATTTAAAAATAAATAAATAAATAAATAAAGTTACTTCTTTGTATGTCATATCCTTCTATATGTAACAAATTCACAATACAGAAAAATAAAGACACATTACCTTCATTTTTCTATCAACCACCACCTTAAAGCCCTCATTTTTAGTGTTGAGTATTTACATGGTTAATATGTAAACATGAGTGTTATCAAATTGTAAATGTTCTACTGATACTGCACCACGTAAAGTTTCTACATATCCCAAAACTCATGAAGTTTGCAATACAGACAACAACATGCTAAATTAATTATAAAACTACCACAGCACTAAGATGAGGAACTTGTATTGAGATACAGAAGTTCAATATCAGAGATGCTAAGCAACTTTTACCTACAGGAATTAATTCTATAAAATAGTTCAGTATAGTTCTGGTTTAAGTTTGTCAGCTTTGCCCAAAAAGGAAAAAGGACCTTCTCGCTTAATTTATTACTGAGAGAAAGGAGACAGTACTATAACTACTTATAGTACACATTCTAAGGGATTGACAACTAAACATTAACTAAATGTGATCAAATTAAAATCATACATTGCCTCTTATGCCGGTTTACACAACAAAAAACAAAAACATCATCACTCTAAAGTTGTCACCATTTAGTAATCTGAGATATTTTCATTCATTGCAACTGCAATGTTTGTGTTTGTTGCCTGGCATATGACTCACTCTCAGGTTCTCCCAAGACTCTGTTAGATTTTTGAGAATCCAGAAATCATAACTGGGGCATACTGTGTGGGAAGTGTCATGACTGTGAATGAATAAAAGGGGGAAAGAAGTCAAGATAAAAAAATATTTTTAAGTTTTTATAAAACGCAAGTCACTCACAAAAGGCAGATTTTTCTGCAGAATAGGAAAGGCTATGGAGCCATCCTGGCCCTGAGAGGCCTCCCTTGACTCCCTCGGTTGGATTCTGTGCATTTCTTACTTCTTAAACTACAACATACTTAACTAGTTTCCTTGTCTGGCTCCCCAACCAGACTATAAGCAACTTGAGACCAAAATGAGACCAAATGTCCAGCGTATATGGAGGGCCCTCAGTAAGGGGTTTTCATAAAACTGATCATTGAATAATCAATCTTACATTTACCTGTTATTTTACAAAGGACTCTCACAAAACATTATCTCTTCTGACCCACGTAACAATCTCCAAGTGGAAAAGGGATTAGTTAACCAAACGGCTTCTGGTTTTATAAAGAGTTGTTAATTCAGTGACTAAAACAACCCTGAAATCACAAATCACGTATTTGTTCATCTTTGAAATAACTTCTCCTTGGGACCTCAATTATCCTTGTAAAACCCAGAGATTTTACTAGCATTTCTGTGCCTGCTCTTCATAATAGGTAGGAATCATGAACAGCTCTGAATCTTACAGAAGAGTTTAACTATATAAAGCAGTGTTATATGAAGGCTCTTTTAGCAATCAGACAATAAGGAGCATCCTAAGCTATTTTTCCTGATCCTGTTCTTTTTGAGACTCTGAGAAGGTAAGAAATTTACAAAGGGCAAAATGCTGGAGAGTGAATGACGTCATGGATGTCATGAAGTTGCATCAATACCTGATGATGATTTAGCACAACAATGCAACACATTATGCCAAGAAGCATAATGTGAAACCATCAGGATGTTTTACTGCATTATTGCATGATTCTTAGCAAACTGAAATTTAAGGTGGCTCTTCAATTTTCTGTGAAGTTATTTGTTCAGGTTTATGTCCTTATGAAAGGCAATAAGAAAATCTACAAATCTCTATGGGAAAGCTTTAAGAAAAGGTCAAAGAATTAGCTAATATTAAATCAAGCGTTGTCATTTTAACAATTAAAAGCTTTTTGAGGTAGACAAAACATCCGTGGGTCAATGTAGATTGAGTAATAGATTTATACTGGGTTTGTCAAAAGCAAACAGTTACAGGGTATAAAATGACAACACACAACAGAAAGGACACCCAATCAGATTTTTACACATGAATATGCTCAAAGTTAGGAATCAGACACAGAGAGTCACTATTCCCTGTAAAAGCTGCAGACTGAATTTTAAATGTTCAATTCTAAATGACGGTATTTCTCCTCGATTTTCCTTCTCCCTTTAAACCCATGATGTCATCATTTTAAACACAAGGAAAACAAATTTAAGTTACAAAGATATTCAGTGTGTCCAAGCCAAAGCCATTGCCTAAACATTTTCCCCATAGCACAATTCCAGCTGATTCCATCATTCTTCAAGGAAGAGATCACAAGGCTGCAAGCCAGCTTCCCGACGTGAGAAACTAAATCAAAACCTCCCAATTAGCAGTTGAACAACAAAAACTTACTCTCAAAAAGGAATAACAATGTCCTTGCCAGTAGGTGAGAACTGGTAAGGTGTCTGAATCTTCACCCAGAGCAATCAGAATCCCACGACAGAAAAAGCCCAAAGACTTCGGCAATTAAGGAAAGCTTTTATTTTCCGAATAAAATTCAGGAGATTTAACAGACAAAAGCAATTAGCTATTCCGGAGCTCAAAAACACAAAGGTTTTCAAGCAAACGGAGACTTCATTAGCACTTAAGTTACTCTGCAGAGACTATCAAGATCTCAGAACCGGGTTTTCCTCCGTTTACAAATGCGTTCCCACCCTCCGCCGTTCCCTTTGCACAAACAATTCTCACGGTCACAACGTGGACTGCTGTCTCAATCAAGGAGACCCGCAGTCACCACTTCGCCGGAGGAACACCCAAAAAGCTAAGCGGCAAGACAGGCTGCTTGTGTTATATTTTTAAAACCAATTCCAACATCTCCCCCTCTGCAGCTACAGCTTCACCACAGATGCCGGCCCCTCGCCGCAGCCCCAATTTTGGCAGGCGCTGGACTCCGGCTCCTCAGCGCAAGGCGTTAAAGATCCGGGGGCCGGGTGAAAGATTAGCTGACACCCTGACAGCCATCCCTGCCCTGGTCATAACACCCTTTCGTAGGCGCGGTGAGGGGATGTGAACCGCCCTGCTGGAGGAGAGGGCCGGGTTCACTCCCATTCCAAAGGCTAGGTGGAAAGGGGCACTCCTCCTCCTCCCTGCCTAACCCAGCGAGGCCGAGGATGACGACAGCAAGGCCCCCAGGCCAGCCGGCACCGACCCCCGCGCAGGATGCGCGGCCTGCGCCGGGCCGGGGACGCCCCCTGCACCCTGCGGGCCTGGGGCATAAAGGGCAGAAGGCGCCGGCTCCCCGCCGCGGCCCCAGGAGAGGGAGAAGCCTCACCTGGCCCAGCCCGCGCCGCGCTCTCGGGTTCGCTCCGCTGGCGACGGCGATGAGGGAGCCGGGGCCAGAGCCAGAGCAGAGGTGCTCCGCCTCAAACGGCGCTTGCCGCACTGGGGCTCCTCACAGCTGGCGGGACCCCGAGCCGCCCGGAGCCGCCATCTTCCTCCACTCAAACGCCGCCGCCGCTGCTGCTGCTCTGGCCGGGAGAAGACAGCGCCGAGTGCGCATGCGCCGGGGACTGGCGCGGAGGACGCGCTCGCACCTACGTCAGCGCGGCGTGCCCGAGCGAGGCGGCCTAGGGATGGCGCCATGTTGGGGAGGGACGTGGTCCCAGGCAGAGGTTCTCTAGAGGCTGGAACGCCGCCCCACCGGGGCAGTGAAGCTGGCTGGAGTGGGGGAACGTCGAGCTTCTGCGCCCGCCCTCCTTGAGTCCCTAGAACCGACCCCAGAGCTGCGCCCGCCCTCCTTGAGTCCCTAGAACCGACCCCAGAGCTGCACCCACCCTCCTTTGCACTTAGGCCAAGGGGCAACTGGGCAGTTTCCCCAATGGCTTGAGACTGTATAGACCTAAGGCCAGGAATTAAACTCTAACTCGTTTGGATCCCCGGGGGCCTGATGGGCACAAGGGAGGGCTGTGGTGAATGGACGTGCTCTTGGACGTCAACCAAAGAAGGGAAACTGAGTGGCTTGATTGTGCAATGGAAGCCTCCCTTAATGGAGGCACCCATAGAGCTCCTTTTATCAGATGAGGAACACTGAGACGCAGAGTAGTATCAGTATGTTTTCCCAAGACCACACACCTGAGGAGCAAGGTGGGGATGAAGGAGACAGGGCAGAATGTGGATTTAGGCATATATGATTCCCAAGCTCCAGTATTTTACGGTATCACTATCACCAGGTGGTGGGGTCCAACAAAATACCTCTTCCAAAGGGGCACCCTGGTGTGTAGGTGAGAATCTCCACGGTCTCATGCGGTCAGTGAGTGGTCTAAGGAAATGCCAGAGATACGGAGCCCAAGGGCTTCAGTCCTAACCATGCGCGCCTGAAACTGAAGCGATTCTCAGCTGCCAGCCCACTGTTCAGGAATAAAGTGGACCTTCTGGGGGTATCTCTTGGGACATAGGTCGGGGTCAGAACCCAAGTCCCCTTGGGTTGGGAGGACAAGGTGATCTTGAGGAGACGTGGATGTGGATCAGCCTCGCTCCAGAAAGCACTGGATAACTCAGTGGTCCTCAAACTTGGATAATTCAGAGACCCCCGGAGAAATACTTGTGAAATCCCAGTATGAGAAACTGATTTAAGAAACTCAAAGTCTTTCAGTTAGGAAATATCATCATGAAGGAGAAACTTGGCAACTGTAACTAGTAAAAGGAATATTAAAATCCTGTCATTAAAAACCCCAAGCATAAAAATGGCCTTAGAGCTTGTGACCAATCCCACCACCCACCAAAATACTCTATAGAGATCAATGCTAGAAACACTGGACCAGCTATTAAGTGCTTCCTTTTAAAAATGCAGGTTCCAGGGCCCACCCTAGCTCCCCCACCCACCCATCCACCCCACCCCGACCCACCTCAGACTTTTTCTAAAAGTTTCTAGGACTTCTGATGCTCAGGTTGGTTTGCAATTGCTTGTTAGAACAAGTTCAAATATAGAACCACTCCCCCACTCTCCTCCCTAATCTAAGTCAAAGACAGCAGATACTGCTGTTTTGTTTACTGCTGTATCATCTAATATAGAGACTGGCACACAGTAGAGACTTACTAAGTATGTGTTGAATTCAATATGTGTTGAATTCACTGGAACACATTGGGAATCTGACAACTAAGAGGGCATCTAGTCAACAAATATTTAGTGAGTACCTGTATGTGCCAAACCATGTATTATGTATAGAACATATTTTTTTAATTTTATTTATTTATTTGACAGAGATCACAAGTAGGCAGAGAAGCAGGCAGAGAGAGAGGAGGAAGCAGGCTCCCTGCTGAGCAGAGAGCCCAATTCGGAGCTTGATCCCAGGACCCTGGGATCATGACCTGAGCCCAAGGCAGAGTCTTTAACCCACTGAGCCACCCTGGCGCCCTGAACATATTTTTAAATAAAGCTAACAAAGCCCATGTCCTTGTGGAGCTTCCCTAGAGTTACTGGGAGAGACAGACAATAAATGAGTAAATAAGCCACTATAAAATTATTAATTGTGATAAGCATGAAAGTATTAATGTTAAAGCAAAGTCTTTTTTTTTAAAGGTTTTATTTGTTTATTTGACAAAGAGAGAGATCACAAGTAGGCAGAGAGGCAGGCAGAGGGAGAGGGAGAAGCAGTCTCCTTGCTGAGCAGAGAGCCCAATGTGGGGCTTGATCCCAGGACCCTAAGACCATGACCCAAGCCAAAGGCAGAGGCCCAACCCACTGAGCCACCCAGGCGCCCCTTAAAGCAAAATCTTTAATAATAATTATAGCTGATGTTTATTGCGTGCTCTTATGTGTCTGTCAAACTGCTAAGTAGGTGCCATTATTGTGCTTATTTTGCAGATGATGAAACTGAGGAGGGGCGCCTGCCTGGCTCAGTTGGTGGAGCATGTGACTCTTGATCTCCTGGTTGTGAGTTTGAGCCTCACGTTGGTGTAGAGATAACGTAAAAATAAAATCTTTTTTAAAAAATAATTAATTAACAAAGACAAAAGAAACTGAGACACACGGGGATTAACTAGCTCAACCCAGGATCACAGGCAAAGGTTTGAACCCAGGTGGTTTTGCTTCAAAGCCTTTGTTATTGTTAATTTTGTTCATTATTTTTTCCAATTTTTTATTGTGGTAAAATACCCATAAAAAATAAACAACATTTACTATTTTACCCTTTTGAAGTGCAACATTCATTGCTATTAAGTACATTCATACTGTTGTGCAACCATCACTACCGTCCCTCTCCAGAACTTTTTTTTTTTTTTTACATATAACATTATATTGGTTTCAGGCATATGATACAATGATTCAACATTTATATACATTTCAAAGTGATCACTGCAGATGTAGCTAACAAGCGTTACCACACAAAGTTGTTACATATTATTAACTATAGTCCCCATGTTGTACATTGTATCACTGTGTCTTATTTATTTTATAACTGGAAATTTGTACTTTTCCTCTTCTTCCCCTATTTCACCCATTCTCCCATCTTTTCTCTCTGGCAACCACCACATTGTTCTCTGTATTTATCAGTCTGTATTCATTCTATTTTGTTTGTTCATTTGTTTCGGGTTTTTAAATTGTTTTAAGTTTATTTATTTATTGTTTTAAGTCATCTCTTGCCCAATGTGGGGCTTGAACTCACAACCCTGAGATCAAGAGTTGCATGCTCTACTGACTGATTCAGCCAGGTGCCCCTGTTTTGTTTTTCAGATGCCATATGTAAGTTAAATCATACAGTATTTGCTTTTCTCTGCCTTATTTCATTTAGCATAATACCCTGAGGTCCATCATGTTTTCACAGATGGCAAGATTTAATTCTTTTTTATGGCTGAGTGATATTCCATTGTATAAATATATCACATCTTCTTTATCCATTCATCTATCAGTGGACACTTAGATTGTTTCCATAGCTTAGCTATTGTAAATAACGAGGCAATAAACATAGAGACACATATATCTTTTTGAATTAGTGTTTCTTTGGATAAGTATTTCTGTGGATAAATACCCAGAAATAGAATTGCTGGATGTTATGGTAGTTCTATTTTTGATTTTCTGAGGAATGTCCATACTGTTTTCCACAGTGGCTGCACTAATTTAAGGTATTTTTTTGGAAAGATTTTATTTATTTATTTGACAGACGGAGATCACAAGTAGGCAGGGAGGCAGGCAGTGGGGGGAGGAAGCAGCCTCCCTGCTGAGCAGAGAGCCCAATGCGGGGCTTGATCCTAGGACCCCAAGATCATGACCTGAGCCGAAGGCAGAGGCTTTAACCCACTGAACCACCCAGGCGCCCCAGCCTGCACCAATTTATATCCCCACCAATAGTGCACAAGGGATCCTTTTCTCCACCTCCTTGCCAACACTTGTTTTTTCTTGTGCTTTTGATAATAGACATTTTCACATGTGTGAGGTGATATCTCTTTGTGGTTTTTGTTTTTGTTTTTGTTTTTTAAAGATGTTGACAGAGATCACAAGTAGGCAGAGAGGCAGGCAGAGAAAGAGAGGGGGAAGCAGGCTCCCTGCAGAGCAGAGAGCCCAATGTGGGGCTTGAACCCAAGATCCTGGGATCATGACCTGAGCCGAAGGTAGAGGCTTTAACCCACTGAGCCACCCAGGCACCCCTCCCTTTGTGGTTTTGATTTTCATTTCCCTGCTGATGAGTGATGGTGAGCACCAAAACCTAGGCTATTCATCTCTATGCCATGTTCCTTCTAATAAAGAGGAGATAAGATTGACGTCAGTTTATATATGATCTGAAATATCATCAGGAAAACTGGATGTTACCTCTAGGTCATAGAGATTTAGGGACAGGGAAGATAGGTGTTGAAAATAGTATTTTAGAGGGGCACCTCGGTGGCTCAGTCGGTTAATCATCGGCTTCAGCTCAGGTCATGATCCCAGGGTCCTGGGATGGGGCCCCGAATTGGGCTCCCTGCTCAGCAGGGATCCTTCCCCTCCCTCTCCCTCTGCCTGCCACTCCTCCTGCTTGTGCTCTCTCTCTGTCAAATAAATAAAATCTTAGAAAGAAAAAGAAAATGTTATTTTAGAATAATCTTTCTGCAATGTGAAGGCTGATTGGGATATGATTGGAGACAATAGGACAAGAGATGAGGCAGGGATGAAAGGGGCAGCCGTCGCCTCTCTATAAGTAAAAGAAAAGTTAGTTTTCCTCCAGTCTATTCCAATAATCAATTAGTGAAGTACATTTCTTATGTGTATACTCATGTAGAACAAGTAAGCTATTAACATAGAATAACATTCAAAAGCTACAAAAGGACATATAAAGATTAAGTCCATCATATCGGTCCCCCATCAATCTCTCTCCTCCATCAGTGTGATTACCATGACAAGTTCCTTATATCTTTCCAGAGAGGCATACACAAATACACATATACACATATAGGGGCGCCTGCCTGGCTCGGTCAGAAGAGCATGCAATTCTTGATCTCTGCATTGCGAGTTTGAGCCCCACATTAGGGGTAGAGGTTGCTTAAATTAAAAAAAACAAAAAACAAAAAAACCCCACGTACATATTTAAATAAATAAACCTACAGATAGCAGCAAACTATACATGTTGTTCTTCACCTTGCTGCTTTAAAAAAAATTATTTAACTATAATTCTCTGAGGTCATTCTGTGTCAGCATATTTAGGACCAACAAAATTTTGTTAGCAAATTGCATTCTGTTCCTTTGTATGAATGTACCATATATCTTTTAAACAAATGCTCTAGAGATGGACATTCGGCTCTCCTACTTTGTGACTATAAACAAAGTAGCCAAGAATATCTTTGTACTTTTGTTATTTGCATATGGGCAAATGTATCTACAGGGAAATTTCTCAGAAATGCAATTGTTGGGTCAAAAGACATGTACCCTTTAAATATTAGTAAGTTTGCCCTTTCTTTCTTTCTTTTTAAGGTTCTATTTATTCATTTGAGAGCGAGAGATAGAACACAAGTGGTGGGGGGGCAGAGGGAAAAAAAGAGAAGCAGACACCCTGCTGAGCTGGGAGCTGATGTGGGACTGTATCCCAGGATTTGGAGATCATGACCTGAGCCGAAGGCAGACGCTTAATCATCTGAGCCACCCATTTTTTTTTTTTTTAAGATTTTATTTATTTATTTGACAGACAGAGATTACAAGTAGGCAAGAGAGACAGGCAGGGAGAGAGAGGAGGAAGCAGGCTCTCTGCAGAGCAGAGAGCCCAATGTGGGGCTCGATCCCAGGACCCTGGGATCATGACCTGAGCCGAAAGCAGAGGCTTTAACCCACTGAGCCACCCAGGCGCCCCCCTGACATTTATTTCTTAACAAAACTGCCTACATAGCTCCAGTTTGTGCATTAGATGGAAAGTTCACTGTGGGCTTTGCTCTTTTGGAGGAGGGGAGGGGCAAAGGGAGAGGGAGATAGAAAATCTCAAGCAGGCTCCAGGCTCACAGGCAGAGCTCAATCTCACAACCCTGAGATCATGACCTGAGTTGAAATGGAGTCAGATGCTTAACTGACTGAGCCACCCAGGCGCCCCTGGGGCTTTGCTTTTAATTCTTTTCACATCTCAGTGTTTTACATGGCCTATGAAAGGTGCCTGCAGTTCTGAGTGCAAGTCCCACACCTGAGTGGTATATCATGTTTTAGGATACCTGTTAATATATGTATGTGCCCCTACTTCAACTTTTGGGGCTTTCCCCCAGTGGAAGAAAACCACCATCACTTCCTCAATTTTAGAGTTCATTTGGCCCCATTTCTTCATGTTACAGATGAGGAAGGGACTTGCCCAAAGTTACAAAGGGCCTATATGATTAACTAGGGCCGGTCTCCTGGTGGCCCATCAGTTGGAACAAAGGCTATTTCCTTTGCAGCATCCTCCAATGGTCTCCTAGATCTTTATCTTTCTGTTCTCCTAGAAAACTCAGTCCCAGGAATGCCCAACTAATTCCTTTGTTAAGGCGCATTGCCAAATATAACAAAATTGTAAGGAACTATCTCCCTCTGCTGGTAACATGCTACAACCACAAAGCCTTACCAAAAAAGTGTCCTCAGCCTTGATGAAAAACTAATCACACCCCAAGAGTGAGACTTAGATGAAGCCTGATAGACAATCTCATCCCCACTACTGTCCCTAAGACTTAGGATAATTCATTTAAGAGAATAGGTTCACAGAAGAATGTATTCAAAATAAATATAGCTCCGGAGAATGAACAAGACAAAATCCTTTTTCTCTGAAGTTGGACAGGCTGTCCATAGTATTAGTTGTATTTTAGAGAATTTGAGTTGCAAATAGAATATCCATATGGAGATGCCAAGAAGAAGCCTCAGAAACACCCAGGGAGGTCAGGGCTGGAAATCAACTTTCGGAATTTTAGTGTTCAGTGGGTGGCTCACACCGTGAGCGTCAAGGCAAAAACGACGGACTGAGGACACACCCTGAGATGATCCATATTTCAGAGACAGGAAGTCATGAAACCAGAGAATTAGTAATCACATCACTTTAACTTCTAAAGACTAGTAACATTTAATACATGATTGCAGTTTACAACAATAATTATTAGGACTGCAATTGCAAAAATTCTCAACAGGAAGCTGTTACTTTAGGAAGATGACTGGCATGCTAAAAACATGAAAGGAAACACATTCTAGGTTAGATAATTTGATTACAATGGCTAAATGCAACAGTACCAAATGACAGGGCTTTAATACTGGGAGGCCTATACTGATGTGTTTAAGGAAATGATTATGTATCTGTCGTTAACGACTCAAGAGAACTTTAGTAGTTCTAGTTGTCCAGCTCGGGTGCTGGTATTATCAACTAAGGATGTTCTTACTGAGGATACAAAGGAGGCTTAACAGATGCGTGTAATACTGCTTTGTGTGCAGGAAAACTGTAAAAATTTCCACCCTATCACACAGAAATAATAAAATGTCTTATGCATCAGCAGGTATTTTTCATCCTCTGGTGAGGTTTTCAGAACTTTGAAAAAAATGTAGTCTGCAGTTTATAAAGATTACGACTCATTTAAAAAAAAAAATGTTTTCAGGGGCGCCTGGGTGGCTCAGTGGATTAAGCCGCTGCCTTTGGCTCGGGTCATGATCTCAGGGTCCTGGAATCGAGCCCCGCATCGGGCTCTCTGCTCGGCAGGGAGCCTGCTTCCTCCTCTCTCTCTGCCTGCTTCTCTGCCTACTTGTGATCTCTGTCTGTCCAATAAATAAATAAAATCCTTAAAAAAAATTTTTTTTTAAAGTTTTCAGTAATTGCCTGCCCTTAGAAAAGATGGCTCCAAAGAACACACTCTCCATACTCGACGATGACTTCACAGGGGCTCTCCCATTCACTACGAGAGTTAACACGTTGCCCTTAAGAAAAATGGCGGCTTTCGGGATCTTCTGCCCTTTTCCAAGATGGCTCTCTCTACGCTAGTAGGCCCTGGCGAGGTGCGTCTTCCGGACTGGGCAAGGGGCGGGGTCCATTGAGTAAAGCTTTGCGTGCCGGCGCCCGCGACGGAGGCGCGCTTCAGGGCGCAGGCGCGGGGAGGGGGTGGGGGAGGAGGGAAAGCGGCGAGTAAGATGGAAGATGAGGAGGTCGCTGAGAGCTGGGAGGAGGCGGCAGACAGCGGGGTAAGGAGGAGCCGCCGCCGCGGGGCAGGGCCGGGCGGGACCTGGCGTGAGGGGAGCCTCCGGGGAGCGGGCCTGGGGATGGTTCTCTCCAAGGAAGGGCCCTACACGCCGGGCCGGGGGTGGAGGAGAGGTCCCCGGTCCCTGAGCGCCGTGAAGGCCTCTTAAAGGGGCCGCGTTCCATTTTTCCCTCCACCTTTACCCGGTGCGCCTCCCTCGGTACCCCCGACGTGCGCGTCACCCAGTGCGCCCCACCCGCCACCCAGGGGCTCTTTTCTTGGCTTCCGCGCCCGCTCGTTCGTCCCGGGGCTCTCTGACCCTTCTTCTCCTGTCGCCTCCCCCTCCCCCCCCCGCCCGAGTCACCATTTTAAAGTTCCTGTGCTCTGATGGGGAGGGACACACCATGTGGGGGCGGGGGGATGCGCGGACCGGGGCGGCGTGCGGGGCTCCGGAGAAGAGCTGCGGAGGGCAGGAGAGGAAATTGAGTCGTCTCTGGGCCCCTCCACTCTGCGCTAAAATCCCCTATTGCTTCGCGCCTTCCGCCACGGTGGGCGAGTCTGGGTTTTTTTTCTGTTTCAGTTTTACTGGAGCCCGTTGCAGGCGGGTCTCCCGGGGACCCCGCCGGAACAACCGAAAGCCTGGCGGGCAGCCCCTCTCCCCTGGGAGCCACCCAACGATCTGAGCCCCGGGCGAAGGTCTCGGAGAGTGCTTGCAATTTGTAAAGTGGCCACATTCCTGGGGGAGGGGGGGAGGGACCTTTCGATTTTGCTTTTGGAGTTTTTGTTTGACTCCCAGAAGCTGTAGGAAAATAGTTTATCCCAAGCTGGAACAGCCGGAACCAATTCTATTAGGTTTGTGATTAATTTGGGTCTTTTCAGAGTTTGTGGTTCTGTGGCGACCCTCGTGAAGATGGGGAGATGGCCTTTTGATCTCCCCGTGTTCGTTTCTGTTCAGTGCTGGGCTCGAGTGACAGCCACCTTCGAGGTTTATGTGTTGGGAGTGGAGCTTGGAGAGTCGAGGGTACCATTGTAGAACAGGAGCTGGGCGCCCCCCCCCCCACCTCGTCCCACCCCTAGCGCCTTTGAGGGTGCTCAGTAGAGCTGAAGCCGCCAAGAAATTGACTCTCGCCGCAGCGGGTGTATCCCTGCGGGAATGTTGAAACTGCTTGGCTTCAAAGTTTTTTCCGGTGGTTCAGCATTTCTTTGACGGTGTTTATGTTTTTCCACGTAGCATAATTAAGGTTTTGAAAAATTATGTCGTTCAGGTGTTTGGTACAGTTCTTATGTGCTGACCATCTTTCTTGGATTTTGACTTGAGTTAGAGCAATTGAAAGATTTTGTACGGAGCAACAGGTGTCATCTGGGTATTTATTCAACAAACATTTTTTTAGTGTCTCTATGTGCTAGGTACGCAGTGTGTTTAGCTGTGACTTTGTGCCAGAGAATGCAAAAGTTCCGGGTACAGGCATTTATTGCCTGCCACTAATATGAGTGCATCATTCAGACACTCTCCTGCAAAGAATCCTGGCCTGCAATTTGAGTGACTCAAATGATAAGTTGCTTGAGCATCTTGGCCTTTCTTTGATGTTTCTCACCTGTTTACAAGGGACATGAGCGTTTCATGTTAACGAAAAAAAAAAATGATAACAAGAATGCATGCAGGATTCAGAAATTGGGGATTACTTTTGTTTTTCAGAACGTGTGATTCACTAAGGGATCAGCTAGCCCAGTCCCACATTTTACAGCTGAATGAACCCCAGAGATCTAAGATTTAATTTAAGTCTTTCTGATGTTTTCACTATTCTTTCTTGCTTTGCTTCAGTAAAACCCTTTAAAAGTGCCAGGTACAGAGATGGAACCCAGATCTTGCCTTGTTGACATAATGAGCGGTAATTGCCAAAATGCATGTTTCTTCTATATCTTTTAATTGAACCATTGACATAACCTGTAGTTATTGTCCTTTTAAAAACAAGGAAACTGGGGTTTAGGGAGTAACTTGCCTTGCTTAAGATCACACATGTGTAAGTAATGAGCTGGGATTTGACACCAAGCCTATCTGACTCCAAAGCAGGGTTCAGTCTGTAGCATTTTACTGTATCTCTGCCTGGGACCTCGAGAAGACTTGGGAGTTGGGCATCGCCTTTCTTTCTTAATATGTTTGTTTGGGGCTTATATTTGAAGGCTCTCTTGAATTTGATTCCCTTTTTAAATTTCATGAAGAATTTTGTAGATGTGCACTTTTGCAGGAGGAGAGCCAGAGAGGGGGATGAAGCACTACGTCCACAAGACTGGGAAACCAGTGCACTGTACATGTCTTTCAGATGTAGCTAGTTGCATAGGTAATCCGGAAAAGTCTCAGCTTCTGTTTATCCTGTCTTCCAACTGATACATAGTAATGAATGTTAAGTACCCACCTTTCCAAAGAAGCAACCTGGATGGCGGGAAGACAAGCAAATGGGGATTGGCTAATTTCTAAAGTGAACCCTCTAACTTTATATGATCTGAAGGTAGTTCTCATCCCTGAAAGTAGAGGCTTTTGGTGATCCCTGCCCTCGGCACCACAAAAAATTTTTGACATGCTGGAATGTCTTATCAGTACATTTAAGGTCATTTTTTCTTGCATATCTTCAAAATACTCAATATCAAATGCTGTTGTGTCATTCTAGGGAAGGCTTTGAGAAACACTCCAGATGTTCTGCAAATAGGCTGCTTTTTGCTTTTAGTATGGTGAACACTGACCTAATATAGAATTGTGCCTTTGCCTGTTTCCTCCCAAGGAGTTCCATCCCCAATCAAAGGACAATTCAAGGAATATGGCTTACATTCCACTACGGAAATGCTTCTTTCAAAATATACTGCCTTTGGGAGAAATGAAAATGTAAATTGAGTTAATGTTGATTCAAACTCTAAATTCTGTACTTTGTCTTAAGCACATTTCAGGGGACAAATAGAGCATTTTGTAATTGGAAGACATCATTGTGCTCCAGGAAAGAAAAATCAGATCAACAGTTTGCTCAGTTTCTGATAGCTTGAAGCTTTATATATTCACTTATTTAGACTTTAAAAAAAAAAAAAGACATGACTGAGTCCATCTCGTAGATAATGGGCTAATCTGATCCTGGGGGAAGATAGACGGTATGCAAATGGAATTGGACTGGTAGTTAATTATAATGCATTGGCAACCTCTCTGATTTCTTTGCATCTCGAAAGTGCTTTTTGGTTTTGGCAAGGGCAAGTTATGTAGCTAATTGAAAGAAAATGTATCTTAAGTTAAAGGATGACTGGTCTTCTAGACTAGAATTCAAATTTATTTTTACGTTTTAGCCTCTTTGAGCCTCTAAACATGACCACCCAGCAATGCTGGGTGGCATACAAGTCTACTGTAGGAAGGTGTCAATAAACACTGAATACTATATACCAGGCACTGGGCCCAGTCCAGTGGAGGAGTCAGATGGGTAAGGCAGCACTTTTTTTGGAAGAGGCATAGATGGGGTACCATGGCTGGAATCAGAGTCAGCCTTGTAGAGAAGGTGATGATTCAAAGGACACTTGAATTAAGTTGTAGTAAATCTGGGAGGGGTGGGTAGAGTGTGGGGCCACTGTGTATACAGGCAGCAAGAGAAGAATGTGCTGCATTGGAAGAGCTACAATACTCAAATACTTCCTTCTGGCTGTAGTGTAGGGGGTTGGCAGAGAGGAATGGAAAGAGATGAGGCCAGAGAGGTATGCAGGGACCAGATCAGGAAGGGGGGGCCTCGTTGTACTTGGTTCTGGGGAGCTTGGACTTTGTCCTGAAAGAGAACTTTAAAGGATTTTCTTTTTAAATTGGGGTAGTGCCCCTGGGGCTAGTAATACATTATATGTTTGTTTTTTTAAAGATTTTATTTATTTATTTGAGAGAGAGGCAGTGAGAGAGCATGAGCGAGGAGAAGGTCAGAGGGAGAAGCAGAGTCCCCGTGGGGCTGGGAGCCTGATGCGGGACTCGATCCCGGGTCTCCGGGATCATGACCTGAGCCGAAGGCAGTCGTCCAACCAACTGAGCCACCCAGGCTTCCCTATATGCTTTTTTTTTTAAAGCAGGGTAGTGATGTAGATTTTAAGAGATAAGAACTTTGATTAACTTCTTACTCTTTTTTTTAAAGATTTTATTTATTTATTTGACAGAGATCACAAGTAGGCAGAGGCAAGCAGAGAGAGAAAGAGGAGGAAGCAGGCTCCCAGCCAGTCAGAGAGCCTGATGTGGAACTCGATCCCAGGACTCTGAGATCATGACCTTTCCCGAAGGCAGAGGCTTTAACCCACTGAGCCACCCAGGCGCCCCAAACTTCTTATTCCTTAGAGAAGAGGCTGTTCTCCCTGAAGCATGGCTTCTACCTCACTTTGGGGTCCTTAGCACTTTCTGTAACTGTTGTCATTATGGAATATTTACAGTGGCTGCGGGTACTGGGCAAATAACAGTTATTTTGGAGCTCCCTGGTGCTGATTTCTTTGTCTATCCTTATAGTAAAGAAGGCATCTAAGACTTGTGGTACGAAGCACAGTCCTGGTGTACTGTGCCCGAAGGAACCATTTCTAAGCTATTCCAGTCTTTCTGGGAAGACTGGGTCCGAAGGACTGTGATGTGCTCAGCGCAGGCTTTCTATAAAGCAGTTGGCCAGTGTAGACATGATCATGCTGAGCCGTCTGTCCCTGCAACTCTGGAAAAAGATCTGTTTCACTATGATTTCAAAGAAGGTAGGATAATGAGCTTTTCACTCTAACTTCTCAGCTCTTTTCATTGGGCTGCATGGGGGGCCTGTTCCCAGCATGCCCTGGGTGTTTGAGAGAGCTGCCATGGTTGCTGTGGGCCAGAAATTCAGGCAGTCACAGACAGGCCTTCTTGCCTTTCCTTACACAACATGAGAGAACTTAGTGTATCTCTCTGAAGCTTTCAGTAAATGCCTACAAAGAGAAAAGGCACTGCTGTCTCCATCTGATGACTCAAACATATCCTTGGGGCCAGCCCTTTCTTTCCAGTTTTCACGTTTATACTGCAGTGGCTTCCCTGCCGTAATGTCCCTTTCTGGCTGTATCAGGTAGAAGCCTTCACAAGGTATGCTGTGTTCTTTCCTGCACACTTGCCCTACAGGAATAGAATTTTTTTTTTTTTTCTGTTAGGACAGTTACTGACTTGTTGGTTTCCTAGGAGAAGACTGAGTTTAGCTGCTTATAGCTGTGGCCAAAACACAGAATGCATTTTTTTTTTTTTTTTTTTAAGTAGTAACCATAGAGATTTCTCTTGCTGAAGTGTTTTTAACTGCTAGCCTCTGCCAAGCATCCTTCTCTTTAACATTCAGTTCTCTGCAGGATGTTCGATGGGAAGGTAGAGAGGTTAAGACCCACCACCTCAGAAATTAGCAACACTTCCTGACTTTGGTCCTTCCGTAGATAAAGACTCTTATCCCTGAGGGTAAGGCATTTCAAAATGTCCTTCCCAGCAAGTCATCTCCTCCCCACACCCAAAACCCTTGCCCTTATAAAATGAACACAGGAAATAACAGTCATTCCTTTCTAAAAGGAATAATATGTACAGTTGCGGGATAGTTACGACGCGAATCTGGAGAGGTCAGGATTGTCACTGCTCTTCCTAGACTTCGAAAGCCAAATTCCCAGCCCTCCGGCTCTGGCCGCCTTGGCTTATGCAGGCATTTGTGACCCTCCAGCTGTCAGTTCTGTTTTTTGCTACCTGGTTACTCGTCTCACTGGTGAGTGGACTTGGACCATGAGCCCACAGACCCCTTTTGGAAGGGCTTCTTAGTATGTGAAGGGCTCACTACAGGCTGGGCAAAGTGCATTTGTATGTTCATTTTCCCAGTCAGTCTCTGTGACCTAGAGACATGGAGGTGTTTTTATTCCTAGTGTCCAGGAGAGGAAATCACTTGGTTGATCTCAGCTTGGCTGTTGGCATCCTGAGCCCACACTCTAGGGAGCTTGTGGGCTGTTTATTTACCTTTGCTTTTCAGCAGATAATTAACTAGTTAAGCGCTTTAGGATACTTAGTTGCTAGTTCCTTTAAAGTGTTATTACTTGTCTCACCTGGGATTGACCTTCTGCCTCTGTGGCCTGATGATGAGTTACTAAATTTCCATGTCTGAGAAACTCGAATTTGTTTCTCAAGAGCCAAGAGGATGATTCTGCTCTCCGCTGTAAGACTAAAAATAGTGAACACTGATGGCAAGTGACATGCTGGTTGAAATCTGGATTATAGGAGGGAAATAACTTTTTTTAACATCTGGCCAAGTGAAAAGAGATAAATAAGTTTTGCTCAGATCTCTTGAGGAGATTTAATAACTCCATCTGCTATCTTAAAGATTCCTGTATCTGTAGTTGCAAACTGGCAGCTCTTGGGTATTCAGCCTGTATACTCTTTGGGGTGCACATTGTTTTTTATATATTGAATTCGAATGCCTTTACCTGGGTCTTACTTGCTCTCTTCTCCTCTCCTCTCTGGAGTCCCCACTTTATGTATTGTGTAACCTCTCGTGTTCTGTCCTGCTTGCTTTATGGGCTTGGCCCCGGAGGCATTGTGTTTGCTGCCCCTGCTTAGTGCCATGATTCTAATTAGCCTTTGATGACAGTGCCCTTGGGTGTTAGGATAAAACCTGGTGGTGATGTAGCTGATGGTATAGAGGGGAGGTAAGAATGACTTTGTGCCATTCCCCAGAGTCCAAATGCTTATTTCCTTTGGGAGAGGAGCCTTTCTGTCTTCTTTATAAAAGGAGAAAAGAGTAGGACACTCCTGCCAGTTAGTGACCCACTTTCTCCATCTCTGGCAATAACAAAAGTTAGAAGGCTAGGCTAAGGGTTTAGGTGCCAGGTCTGGTTTTTGGGCAGATCACTGCCTATCTTTCTGTCAGCTTCAGTTTCTTCTTTTGTAAACTTAGGTTGATAAAGTCTTGCCTTGCCTGACGGTGAGAGCCGAGTGGAACACTTAGTAAAGTGTCACATAAAGGCAGGTGTTAGAGCAGAGTGCGTTGCCGTGAGCGTGAGGGAATTGTTCCCCAGCCCTCCAGCCACTCCAGTATGGCCTCTGTCTGGGTAGAGTGGGAAGTTCCTGAGACTGGCTGAGAGGTCTCTTTTATTGCTGCACCCGAGGACTAATACACTCCTTTTTCTATGAGTTGTAGGGAAAACCAATAATAAACTTGGAGAAAGAGGAGCCCTGTTAGATTCTACCCACTGTTTTATTCCAAAGGCAGGGCTCACCACCATTATTACTCCCGCTGCTGCCTGTTCTGCACCTCTAAAGGAAGGGGTTGCATGGGTTCCCTCCCACGGAGCCCCTTTGAAGAGGTCCTGGAAGCAGAAGAAAACAGTGTCTCAACATGGCAACTCATAGTTTCTCAGGCTCTCCAGCTTGAGATACATCTAAATTTTAAGGCTTGTCCTCTGCTGAAGAATTACTTCCTTTTGGGAATTTCTTCACAGATTTAAGCTCCGGACTTCGTTGTGATCTGCCACTGCTGTAGTCCTTCCTGAGGAACCCTGCGCTTGCGTTAACCTGACCTGGGGTGCAGGGGAGGCAGGTCGGTGTTCCCCGTCAGCCTTTATCCTGCTTTAGTAGTTCTGTGGCCCCACACTAGCTAGCTCCTGAACCTTTTGGCTTCCTCCTCTGGAGATTTAGGGATCAGTTTTGTCACTTACTAGTTGAGTAGCCTTAGTCAAGTCATTTAACTGCTGAGTGTGTAGCAGGGCTGCTATCCATCCCTCGGATTGTGCTGAGTATGAGAGGTGGGAAAGGGAGGGTACAGTGTCTTCCTTACATCAGTCTGTGGCAGGTGCTTGGAGAATGCTGCTGCCACCACCGTTGCTGAAAAAGCCTACGGCAGCCTTAGCTCTGTGTGTGTGTGTGTGTGTGTGTGTGTGTGTGTGTGTTTTAAATATTTATTTGAGAGAGGGTGTGTACAAGTGGGAGGGAAGGGGCAGAGGGAGAGAGAGAGAGAGTCCCAAGCAGATTGCATGCTTGAGTGTAGAGCCTGGTATGGGTCTTGATCTCCCGATCCTGAGATCATGACCTGAGCCAAAACCAAGAGTTGGACACCCAACCAACTGTGCTACCCAGGCGCCCCCTTTGCTCTTTTTTAGACTATGGATAGTGTTGCTGCCTTTGGACCCACTAGACCCACTTCAGATTCCGGTTCTGCTCCATCATACGCGCTGTGGAACCATGCCGAGTTACATTAAACTCTCAGAATCAGTTTCTAAGTCATTCGTGAAATGGGAATATATCCCTAAAATCCTGTTTCATAGGACGGTTCATGAATTCATGTATTGGGCACTATTTTAGGCACTGTGGACAACTGTAGTGAGTGAAGTTTCTCATAAAGCTTGCTTTCTAGTGGAGGAAGATGGACTGTAAAACAGTAATGTTTTCTGCACATACACAATGAAGAAAAGTAAAACAGGGGCTCCTGGGTGCCTCAGTCCTTAAGCGTCTGCCTTCGACTCGGGTCACGATCCCAGAGTCCTGGGATCGAGCCCCCCACATCAGGCTCCTTGCTCATTGGGAAGCCTGCTTCTCCCTCTCACACTCCCCCTGCTTGTGTTCCCTCTCTCACTATCTCTCTCTGTGTCAAATAAATATTTAAAAATCTTAAAAAACAAAACAAAAAAACGGAGGATAGAAAGTGTCTGGGATAAGTGTCGTTTTGGGGGGCAGTGGGAGGTGGAGGTAAGACAAGGCCTCTCAACAAAGATAGGCAGAGAGACTTGAAGGAAGTGAGAAGGAAAGTGTGCAGAAGCTGGTGGAAGTGCATTCCAGGCAGAGGGAACAGCAAAGGCAAAGCCCCTGAGGCTGGAGCATGCTTGTTTCATTTGAGGAATGGTGGAGGCTAATAGTAATTGCAGAGTGGTAAGAGAAGAGGTTAGAACTATCGGAGCCAGATCCTGTAGACTAGTAGGGCATGGTGGGTATGACCTTGAAATAGGAAGCCATGTGAAGGTGTTGAGCAGAGGCTGACTTGGTTTTTAAAAGGATCATTCTGGCCACTGTGTGTGAAATAAACTACCGTAGGGGCAAGAGTAGAAACACAGACTGATGAAAATGCTATTTCAGCTGTCCATTCGAGGGCCATGGTAATTTGGACCAGGGAGATCATAGCGGCAGAAGTGTTTAGGACATGTTTTGGAAGTAGAACCAACAAGTTCCACTGATTAAAGGTATGAAAGAGGCATCAGAGATGACTCCAGAGTCTTTGGTCTGATCTGCGAGAAGACTGGAATTTCTGAGATGGGCTAAGTGGAGGGACTATGGGAGAAGCAGGCTTGGGTGAGTCAATGAAATCAAGAGTTTGATTTTGGACCTGGTGAGGTTAGGTCCCTTGCAAAATCGAAGTGGGCATGTCGAGTCAGCAGTTGTCTATCAGTATCTATAAAGCTGTGGAGGGGCGCCTGGGGGGCTCAGTCGGTTAAGCAAGCGTTTGCCTTCAGCTTGGATCATGATTCCAGAGTCCCCGGATTGAGTCCCACGTCGGGCGGCCTGCTTAGCGGGGAGTCTGCTTCTCCCCCCTGCTCATGCTCACTCCCTCTCTCAAATAAATAAATAAAATCTAAAAATTAAAAAAAAAGGGGGGGGGGTGCTGTGGAAGTAGATGAGATCACCGAATAAGCCAGCGGAGCTACAGAAGAGGAGAGGTGCAAACTCTCCAACCTCTAGGGATCCAGAGAGGAAGAGGAGCCTGTCCTCTTGCAAAAGAAATCAAATATGGGGTAAGAGAGAAACTACCAGGGAGGTAGGAGGAGACTGGGAGTCTGGTATAGAAGATGGGGCACCATCTTTAAGAGGGGCATCTGGGTGGCTCAGTCAGTTGAGTTTGCAACTCTTGATTTCCACTCAGGTCATGATCTTAGGCTTGTGGGATTGAACCCCCTGTCATGTTCTATGTTTCCCATGGAGCCTGCTTGGGATTCTCTCCCTCTGCCCCCCCCCCGCCGCCCTCCCCCCATCTAAAGAAAGGGAAGGAAGAGTGGACATGCCTTAAGGAGGGAGTTTTGAGCAGTGTTGGATGAGGCTGGGAGGTTGAGTGAAGTGAGGATATAGAATTTACTATTGAATTTGGCAGCAGTGGAGGTCATTGGTGACTCCCAACAACAGCAGTTTCAGAGCTGGTTTGACTCGAGGTGGTGAGTGTTACTCAGAGCGGGGCCTGGGCCAGACACTGGGCCCTGGGTAAGTGCTAGTTGCCGTCATGCCAAAATGCCGGGACCTAGCAGAGGAGGTAAACAGCGTAAACACCATGTCCCTTGGGTATCTAAGGCATTCGGTTGCTAGTTGCTGAAAGATTATGAATAAAATCTGAAAAATGAATAAAATCTGAAAAATCTGGAAAAAAAATGAATAGATGGAATCTTTGGGGAAAAAAAATGTGTACCAGAGATAGGTACATCTTATTCTAAGATTAGAATTCTGAGACTCAAAGGTTAGCTCTCAAGCAGTGTTGTCCAGGGAAGTACCATGTAAGCTGCACATGTAACTTAAAACTTTCTCAAAGCCACATTTAAAAAGTGGAAAGAGGGCGCCTGGGTGGCTCAGTGAGTTAAGCCTCTGCCTTCGGCTCAGGTCATGATCTCAGGGTCCTGGGATCGAGTCCCGCATGGGGCTCTCTGCTCAGCAGGGAGCCTGCCCCCCCCCTCCCGGCCCCTCCTGTCTCTGCCTACTTGTGATCACTCTCTATCAAATAAATAAATAAATAAAATCTTTAAAAAAAAAGTGGAAAGAAATAGCTGGGATTAACTTCAATATATTTTTTAAAGTTTTATTTATTTAAGTAATCTTTACAACCAGTGGGCATGGGGGGGTTGGGGAGAGGCGGAGGGGGGTTCAAACTCACAACCCTGAGATCAAGAGTTGCATGCTCTACCTGCTGAGTCAGCCAGGTGCCCCTAATTTTAATATTTTAAATATTAAAATTGCAGTATCCCCCAAATAGTATCACGTCAGCATGTAGTCAATCCTGATAATAGGTTAATGAGCTATTTTACACTATTTTTGGACTAAGTCTGGGAAACCTGCTGTGAATTTGGTGCTGACAGCACAGCTCAGTTGGGACTGGCCATGTGTGATGGCCACAGGACTGGGTGGTATAGCCAGAAAGTGTGCCCAAAGGATTTCCTCTTCCTGGGCAGGTGCAGAGAGATCCTGAAAGCCCCAGTGAACTTGGGAAGGAAAGCAGGAAGCAGTTTTCCCTTCCAAGGGAGTAAGAATTGTTTTGTCTTGACACATACACGCCAAAGTCTTTTGAGGAGTGTTCATAGCAGCTAGTAAAAACCATTGCCTACTGTAGCTTAAGTAATCTCAGGTTTTCAGCTTAGGAAGTCTCTTATTTGGGGTCCCTTTCCTTTTTGTCCTTTCCTTCGTGTTGCCATCTTTCCCCTTGATCTTTTTATACCCCTCCCTTTTCCTTGACTCTCTTGTTCTTTAGGTCTCTGCCGTTTTCCCTGACTCCTCATCACAGGATCGCTAGCTCTCCATTTCTCTTCCCAAAACCGTTTGTACAGCTAATACAACAACTGTGGTTCACTTACCTGTCTTCTCCCTCCTGGTGGGCTCTCCTCTTCAACAACAATTGCCTAACCTCTGGGAGTCCAGCATCCGGCACATCTCCTACATTATAGTAGGTTTTCCGCAAATGCTTGTTTCCAGCTTTTTGTCACAGTAAAGCAAAAGGACACCTTTGAGATATATTAGCAAAGCATGGACTTCCTTAGGGAAGGGATTTTAAACCTGTATACTGTGCCCCCATAGTAACCCACTTAAGGTGGAATCTTTTTCCTTGCTAAGGGAGTAACAATGGAGGATTGTTTTGTGGGAAGTAGAACCTTCCAACAGACAAATGTGTCTATATTAAAAAGGCAACCAATGTCATGGGCTTGATGGTCTTGAGTCTCAACTTCTAAATGGTGTCTTTTTAAATATTTTATTTTATTTTAAATATTTTTTTTTAGGGTTTTATTTAAGAGAGTGAGAGCACTAGCGGGGGGAGGGGAGGGAGAGGGACGAGTAGACTCCCCGCTGAGCAGGGAGCCCCATACAGAACTCCATCCCAGGACCCCGGGATCATGACCTGAGCCAAAGGCAGATTAACTGACTGAGCCACCCAGGCGCCCCAAAGATTTTATTTTTCAGTAATCTCTACACTCAGCCTGGGGTTCGAACCTACCACTTCAAGATCTAGAGTCACGTGTCCCACAGACTGAGCCAGCCAGGCGTCCCACATTTTTGCCCTTTTTTCCTGATTTAATCAATTAAGTTTGCCCAGGACTTGAGTTAATGTTTTGAACCTGATGGTAATCCTGAATGAAGCATCGCTTCAGGATCAAACCCAAGGGGCGCCTGGGTGGCTCAATGGGTTAAAGCCTCTGCCTTCAGCTCAGGTCATGATCTCAGGGTCCTGGGATCAAGCCCCGCATCAGGCTCTCTGCTTGGCGGGGAGCCTGCTTCCCTTCCTCTCTCTGCCTGCTTCTGATCTGTCTGTCAAATAAATAAATAAAATCTCAAAAAAAAAAAAAAAGAATCTATCCCAGAATGGTAAGGCTTTGGGGGCTTCCCTCCCTGGTTAGCAGCACCCATAGAATAAGCAGCGTCCCTGTGCCTTCCTCTGCCAGAAACAAGGCAGGCAGGGCTACAACAGTTAACAGAGTTGGTGGACCTGGGGGGGCAGTGCTCAGTTGGCTACTAGGCATTTACTCTCTTTGGCTCAGGTCATGATCTCAGTTTCCTGGGATCAACCCCAACGTCAGGCTCCCTCCTCAGTGGGGAGTCTGCTTCTCCCTCTCCCTCTGCCCTTCCCTCCTCACTCATGCGCGTGCTCTCTCTCTCTGCTTTCTCTCAAATAAATAAATAATATCTTATAAAATAGTTTAAAACAAACAAAAACAAAGAGTTGGTGTGGGGGTGATTTGGAGAAGTCTCTGTGACTGCACGTCTAGACTTGAAATGGCCTGTGGTATGCTCTAAAAGTACAGAGACCTTTTTATCTGATAGTTTTCAACCAGATTTTGCTGGCTGTAGCTGTGAATTCTTGTGTTTCACTCCTAAGTGAAATTGGGGCTCTTGTAGAGATAGGCAGAGTCTCATCCAGATGTGTGGTATGGGAGACGTAGGTGCCTTGCTGGGGTCACAGGAGGCCCTATAGCCAGGGGAGTGGGTGCTGGGGTCTTGGCCAAGACTTAGAGCAGTCAGGCCTAGCCTGGCACCGTCGCCAGTGCTGGGAGTTCAGGGCCAGACATGTTGGAACGAAGGCCTGCCTTCTCCTTCCCAGCATCTCCTTCTCTGTTTTTTTCTGAAATGGTGGCATTGTGTTCCTCAGGACCTGTGGACATAGTCAGGATCAGTTTTCTCCTGAAGCTGTTGCATTTCCATCCTCTTCTCTAATCTGATGAAAGTTCAGTTCTAAGAGAAACCCTGCACCCAGGGTTCCTGTCCCTTTTTATTTTTTTTAAATGTTTTTAAAAGATTTTATTTATTTGACAGACAGAGATCACAAGTAGGCAGAGCAGGAGGCAGAGAGAGAGGGGGAAGCAGGCTCCCTGCTGAACAGAGAGCCCGATGTGGGGCTCGATCCCAGGACCCTGGGATCATGACCGGAGCCGAAGGCAGAGGCTTAATCCACTGAGCCATCCAGGCGCCCCCCTGTCCCTTTTTAGATTCCACATAGCTGTCTGCAGATGTGTGCTCCCCAATTTAGGGTAGCTACACAAGACCAGACGAGCCTGTGGGACATCATGGGTCATGAAGAGTCCAAAACCAGCAGTTACAGAATTTGAGAGGAAAGTCAGAAAATGTCACCTTCTGAAATGGAAACTGACAGAGAGAAGCAAATTATCTGAGAAGAGTCACTTAAATAGTAACTTCTGCTGATAAAAAGAGATTATTTCTTAACCTGAGCCAGGAATCTCAATTTGATACAAGATTTCTGAAATCTTAGGACTTGTGTTGATTGTGTTGGTGACCAGGGATTCTAGTTACCAGAGGAGGGACGCACTGGTGGAGCCGGATAGTCCTGTCCTTGGCACTCTTGCCGGCGGACAGCAGAAGGTCGGGCATCAGAAAGGGGAGGACACCCCCTCCACCCCACAGCGTAGCAGAGCGGGATTTGGGTTTGTGCACTCTGTCTCTTCTGAGTTGGGCTAGTTTGAATGGGTCCCCCACCCCTAGGTAAACCAGTGAAGTCTGCTTCTTGAATGTCCCGGTCTGCAGTACAGCTGTGCCTGATGCTGTTACTTCCTGGACTTTGCCCGGAGCCCCAGAGCAGCCCAGTTACTGCTCTCCTTTGCCTTTCTGCCCCTTCTCTCCGCTTCCTGCCTTTGTCTTTTCCTTTCTCATCCACCTCTTACTGCTAACCTGCCTCCCCTTAAAGATTCATCCCTATCCTCTTTGTCTCCTTTGATCCTTTTGAAGACGGGGACTCTGGACTCTGTAACAAAATGGGCTGAAATGTCCCCTTCCCTTCTCTTCCCCTCGTGTGCCTCCATCCCCCAGCTTTCTGTGGGGGCTCACAAAGACAGTCATTATAAGGCCAAGGGCGGCAGCAGCCAGTGGTGCTGTGCTGCTTCCTCAGGTGAGTGGAATTTGCAGATGTTGCTTCATTGCATCTGACTTCGTTCACCTTGTCGCCCAGGCCTCTCCCATAAGGGACCGGCCCTGTCCAGAACTGCCTGGCTCCCCACTATGATTCTTCGTGACCTTCTGCCTCTATGCCTTCCATCTGGTTTTGCTTGTTCTCTCAGACCAAGAAGGGTGTACTTCATTTTTGTAGAGATGTAGCCCCACAGGGCAAGTGATACCCGTTATCTGTTAGTTGCAACAGAGCTTTTGATTAGGTTTTGACCCAAAGAGGAGGCCACACCACTTAGCAGAGTACAGGGCATCATCTTCTGGAGTCTGCTCAGTGCTACTTGACCAAAAATAGCCTTTCCAGGAATAGTCATGGGAAATCAAACTTTTCTTAGCACCTCCTCTCTGTTATGCTTATGTCCTAAAGCTTGCTTGTGTCCTGATGAGCTGTCCTTTGCTCTGAGAAGTCATAGAGTGTTCCTTTCACTACGTGTGGTGTTTAGGCCTCTAACACAGAAGTCTTGACTGTGGACCAGGGTTCTGTTCATCCTTATGAAAAGAGAAGTTGCCTTCAGGTGATAAGATTTCTTGTTGGGGCCCACATCTAGATGCTTCCTCACACAGCGTTCTGAGGCCGGTTTAATTCCACTGAGCTATTGCATCTCTGGAGGAGACAAACATTCTCCTTATAGTGCACCCTGTAGGAAAGTTTTGGCTTGGTGCAGCTCTCGGAGCATGAGACTGACAGCAGATTGATTGCAAGTCCTTGTCCAAAAAGAGAATGAACTGACTCATGATATCTGGACAGACTCCAGAGGGAGCTGCTCTCTCCGTTTGCTGGCAGGGTCCCCTCTCTTAGTGGGGCCAGCTCTGGGCACACTGGTGTCCAGCTAGCCATCTGGACGTAGTCAGGATCAGTTTTCTCCTGAAGCTGTTGCATTTCCATCCTCTTCTCTAATTTGATGGAAGAATTCCTGCTTGGCTCTGATAAGCCATCCTGCCTGGTGTGACGGAGTGTGATGGAGTTTGATGGGAGTGCTCGGGAGCAGTGTGGCGTTCAGGGGACACAAGGAAGAGAAGATCGGGATCTAATGGCTTTACCATCTCCAGGGGTTTGAGGAGCTGGCGGGGGGCGGTTCCTGGTGGAGAGGGCTTTAAAAGATCTCAATCCTTGGGCTGCCTCTGTGGTTTACTTTGTGACGTTGGGTTGGTTTCTTAACCTCCCTGAGCCACAGAAAAGGATAAAAGCTCTTTGTCTATTAGGGGTGGTGTGAACAGAAAATGAGTGGAGGAAGCGTATTGACAGCCATATAGCATTATACTGATGTGAGTCGTTACTTTTAGAGCCAGCCATTTATATTACATGGCAGGTATGTCTACCTTGGGGACAGAGGCCCATTTATTCAGGCATGGTCCATAATGCCCTCTTGAAGGGCTTTTCTCTACCCAGTCTCCATCTGCTGGGCCTGGGCAAATTCTCTATCTTCCCTAAGGCCCTCCAGAAAGAAGGAAGCAGTTTGCTGTCCTGAGAAAAACATCAGATGTTGGGACATCTCACATTCAGCTAAAGTAATGTGTATTTTACCACAATTAAAAAAAAAAAAATGGACTCCTATATTAAGCTGTTTTGCCTATATGCCTTATTTGGCACTCATAGTGATATGAAAGTGAGAGTTCATGTAATAAAGTTTAAAAATATAAGCTTTCCCATAAAAATCTTGAATTTGTTTTTTCCTAAAATAGGAGCTCTGGCCGCTCAGCCAAGGCTCTGCTGCATGTCTGTGTCCTGCGGCCGGCCCAGTGCCCTGCAGTGCCTCTCAGCCCCTTTAGTTCCCCCACTGTGCTCCCTGCAAAAGGAGTTTGGGTTACTTGCACGGCCCCTGGAGGCATTTGGTTCTGACCCTGTTTGAGGGCCTCTAAATCCCACAGATGTTAAACCTTGCATTTATGGTGGAGAAACTTGAGTAGGAAGTATCATTTGCAGATGGGAACAAAATGATACAGTGTGGAAATTTCAAACTGTAAGTTATTTGTGGAAAGCCTCGGAAAGCTCTTACATGGTAACGGGCTTTAGACTAATGTGAGACATAGTATCTACTCAGGCCATAACACTGGTAGTAATTTTAAAAAATTTTTTATAGGAATTACAATTCTGATATTTCCAGTGCTGTGGGCCTAGATTCTCCCTGCCTGCCTGTCAGTTCCCAGAAGCCGTCCAGGTCATTCCCGTGCTCTTGGTGCACCTGCCAGTCAGTTATCAAACGGTTGTTGAATGCCAGCATGTGTCCTAAGCATGAGTGAGAGCTCTTCCATCTGGTGGCTTCCTGGCCCCTCCACAGAGTTGATGGGACCCTCGGAACACAGTCTGTTGTGCTTGCCCCTAAATATTTGTGGGGTAGGTCATAAAAACAAGCAATGTTAAACACAACTCAGCACCGGGCAGAATGAATGTCAGTGTCAGACTGGATTGAAATCTAGCTTTGTACAGTGAGTCAAGCTTCATATTGTTTACAGGAGACAAAAGTAAGAAGAGGGAAAGATGAGAAGGAAAAGAGAGAAACATACTGTGGGGAATAGTAACCAAAAGAAAAACGGATGCAGCTTTATTCATGTTTAATAGATTTTAAGGCAAAGAAGATCATTTCATAATGATAAGGTAATTTACTAGAAAGTAATCTCTGATTCTTTGCCTAGTCGGTAACCCTAACAAATGAGTAAGGATGTGGAGGTTCTGAACACTAGAGTCCACCCCCTTGAACTGTATGTACCAGCCGGAGAATAGTCATTTGCAGGACATTTGGAACATTCCCCAAAACTGGCTACCACCCGGCCTTGAGGTGGGTCTCAGCAAATTTCAAAGACTTTATTGGCAGTTAAGGGAGTGATTCTTAACATTTTGCAAGTTCTAGACTCCTTTGAAAATCCCATACATCCTATAGGTCAGGATTGTCAGCTTCAGCACTGCTGACATTTGGGGCTAGGTGACATTCTGTGTGGGGCTGTTCTGTGCATTATAGGATTTTCGCAGCGTAGCGTCCCTGGACTCTACCCACTGGTTGCCAGCAGCACCTCCTCTCTGGCAGGGACAACCAAAAACGTCTCCAGACATCACTAAATGTCCCCTCGTGGGCAAAGCCAGTCCTGCTTTAGAACCACTGTGAGAGGTCTTTTCTTCAGAGAAATAATAGTTTTTCATACACCTTTTCCTACTCCAGTAGCTAAATGGTCTTGCCCTCACTGAGGACAGCTGAGTGGGATGTTTTGTATGAAAAAGCAGTGGGGCAGCCAAGGAGCCTGAAGGTTCGGTCTTTGTCGGTGCACAGCTTCCCCCGTCCAGCGTGTGGACGCTTGTGCTCAAGGCTGTGGGAGCATCTCAGAGTTCCCGGTGCTGAGGGCCTGAGGGCTCACTGCCATCCAGTTTCACGGATGTTAGGCTTCTGTTTTTTTCTAGACCTTTGGCTAGGTGCCAGTCCCAGAGTCCAGGTCCGTAACAGTGGGGAGAAGAGGCTGGAAAATATGTGATACCTGTGCTCATGAAGGACTGGGAAAGGGAGAGCTTAATGTCTGAGAAGCAGGTGATGAACTACACATGGGGCCAGGGAGGACTTCACCACACAAAGGCCAGTGTCAGTGTGGGGTTCGCAGGGTCACGGAGGTTTGCAAAAGGGAGGCCACTGCGGGCCCCCGTGGATCAGCATGCGGAGTACGGGGGCTTAGGGACAACCCAGTTTCAACAGTGATGTAAAACAGGAGCAGAAGACAAAGGAAGCTGGGGGCGAGGCGTGCTTAGGAACTTGGACTTGATCTGGCAAGCCATTGAGGGGTTTTAGTGGGGAAGTGACACAACCAGATTTTTGTGGAGAGGTGATTTGAGTGGCTCTGTGAAGGACAGATTGCAGGCTAGAAGATGAGTTGGAAGCTCTACAAAGAACCCAGATGCATGACAAGGTCTAGAACTGTCACCGTGGCCATGGGGATGGAGGGAGATGAACCCTCAGGGAGTCAGGTTCCCAAACCCGAGTCTAGTAAAAGGAGGTCTGCATCCATTACCTCAAAGGGCACAGTAATGCCCCTGCTCAGAGGACACCATCCTTAGCTCTGAAAATAAAGACATAAGTTTTTATCTAAGAGAGATTTTTTTCCACTTTTTATATACATTTTTTTCCTCTAGGAAATAGACAGACGGTTGGAAAAAAAACTGAAGATCACACAAAAGGAGAGGTAAGGCTGCTGTCTGGTCTGAGGGCTCATGCTCTCTGCCAGTTGAGAGCTGGGCAGTCAGTGGTATTCTCCAGGTGGCCGTTAGGGTTCCAGGGCAGGCTTCCGAGCGCGTCCCTCCAGGATATGGTGGCTTGAGGCTTTGAGAGTGAGTCTCGACTGTCGCATCTGCCTTCTAACTTAGTGGGTACTTGGTGTGAGGTGGTCTGGATAGTGGGGAGGTGACACGTCAGAAAACTTGGGTTTTAGGCCTGGCTCTGTACCAGTTGCTCCCGAGGTTTGGGACAAGTTGTTTTCCCCTCTGGACATGAGTTTCTGTCTCTGTGACATAAAGAGGTTGGACAGATGATTTCTCTGGGCCTTCCGTGATGTGGTGGCTGAGGGCATTATGGGGGGTATTCTGGAAGAAAAGACTCTCAGTTCTCAAAGACTGTTTTAAGGATATTTTCCCAGACAGAAGAGAAAGTGGGTTTCAGAGCAGGTGAAAGTTAACCTCAGCTGTCTGACTTTGGACTTAGGTAACCTGTGGGCTTCCCACAGGGACAGGGAAGGGAGGAGGAGAGGACCTCTCTGGACTTGGCTTACCATTCCCCAGGGGTGCCAGGGTGCCCTGCCTGCCCGCTAGTTTCCTGGCTCTCTGCCTCTGATCAGGCGGCCGCTCCTTGTCTGTCTGCTCGTCTCAACAACTGCACTGATGTCTGGTTGCAGTCCCCTTGGCACGCCACTCCTGTCCCGCGCAGGACTTGCTCCAGGTCCCCCCGGCGGCCGCTGAGTTCCTCTAGCCCCTCCCCCTCTTGACCACCGTGGCTCTGAAAACAGGCCCCTGTAGGCTCTTGGGTTCTGAAGAGAAGCTAGTTTGGGCTGCTCTGGGGAGGGTCTTTGTGGCTGCTGAAGGTCCATCATTCCTGCCTGGATCCCTTTTTGCCCTTTGGCTTGTTTCTCTCCCTTCCTGTGTGGTTTTCCACCTCTCCTTGTGGACACGTTGCCCGCTGTGCACATCCACCAGCCTTGGACAATGCTTCTCCTCTGAGCACTGCCAAGCACTGTTTCTAGGATCGTCCTCTACCCCAGCCCCGCCGCGTCCCGCATCCCAGGGAGCCATGGTGAGGGAGGTGTCTCTGCTCAGAAGCTCTTCTGAAGAGATGACCCAGTTGTCTGGTGTAGCTTGTCTCGGGGAGGCCCAGGTCACTTACCGAAGGCTGAGGCAGTTTGATAAATCCTGTCTTGGTGCCAGGCAGGGATGGCGGAGTGGGCTCCTTTGTAGTGTTTGACTGGTGTGAGCATATGTGGTGGAAGGCCATGGCTGGAGTGAACACTTCGCTGACCCCTGAGCTAAGGGGTTCCCACCACACCAGCCTGTTACATACTCTGCTCTGTGTAGGGAAGTTGGGATTTTAACTGACGTCTTTGGATTCTGGGCACAAATATCTTGCCACAGGGGCCAAACAGTGGTTGACGTGACTGTGCACCTGGGGATAGAAGTCCCAGAATGAGGTGCTGTTCCAGCCCCCCTTTGCCTGGGGTTAAGTCTGAGGAGCAGACCCGAGGACCTTGTGAGCTTATGGCAAGGTGGCTCTTTTGAGAAATCCCTCTTGAGGAGTGAGAGTTTTGGTGTCTGGTCAGAGGCCAGAGAATAACAAATAGAATTAGGAGGAGGGAGGGAAAAGTGGGGGTGGGTGAGGAACACGGATGGGTCCTTTGTAGTCAAGGGTAGGACTTGTGAAGCTGTGTTTGCTCTTTGTCGGCAGGAAATCCAAATCTCCTCCCAAAGTGCCCATTGTGATTCAGGACGATAGCCTTCCCACGGGGCCCCCTCCACAGATCCGCATCCTCAAGAGGCCCACCAGCAACGGTGTGGTCAGCAGCCCCAACTCCACCAGCAGGCCAGCCCTTCCTGTCAAGTCCCTAGCGCAGCGGGAGGCAGAGTACGCCGAGGCCCGGAAGCGGATCCTGGGCAGCGCCAGCCCTGAGGAGGAACAAGAGAAACCCATCCTCGACAGGTGAGTGTAGCTGGCAGGGCTCACCAGCAACCACTCTGCCGAGCCGGCAGAGTAGTGAAAAGCAGGCAGAATCGGGTCTGGAGCTGTGGCAGCTCCAGCTGCCAAGCCTGACCTGGTGGGCAAGTTCACGGTCTGCTCCGTTGGCTCAGGACTGCAAGCTTTGAGGTCATGGCATCCTGCTGTGGCCCCTCTGCAGTTGCGGGCACAGGGCGGGTTGCGGGATGGGGAGGCAGTGTGGCACGGAGGTTAAAGGCACAGACTCTGAGTCAGAATCTGCCATTTACTTCCACTTCTGGCTGCCGAACCTCTCTGCACCCTCATAGCATCACCTGTGGGGGAAATGGATAACCATAGAACCTCCCTTGTCCACTCGTTGTACAAATAAATGAGTATAGTATTCTGAGAACCCCACCTGGCACAGCAGATGGCACCCCATGACATGCTTAGATGTTATCTTCCAGGTCTCATAATAGCTCTCTGTGATGTTTGGTGAATTTTCTAAATCCTTTTTTGTTGCCAGCATTTTTTTTTTCCCCTCTGCGGTCCTAGAGGTTGCATTATGTAAATTTGTCAGCTCCTGCTAAAGTGGGATTTGTTAAAACAGCCTCTTTCTGACTTTGAGAGGACTCCTTGGGCTTGCTATTCTGGGACTTGAACTAATCTATATACCTTCTTCCTGTCTCCTCATTCATTCCATAGACTCCCATTCTCCCCCAAGCCTTCACTTGGCAGGCAGAAAAGGTCTCTCTCCTTATAGTCTTCCATGTTAATGTGAGTCAGCCGTTAACCACATGATTTGAAGAGAAGCAGGAGGGCAGCCATGGCTGGTGCCTGGTCCCTCTACTGAGTTCTTGGTTAGGAGTCTTCCTTTGCCCGAGACCCTGAAGGGTCATGCCACATAGTTCTGTGGAGGCTGAGCTGTCCGTGGTCATGGCCTCTGGACAAGATGGGCCCGTGAGCACCAGCACCCCCCCTCCCCCCACCCTCTAGATTCAGGGGAAGAGTGTGGCCGCTGCTCAAGGTGAACACAGACCACCTGCCCTACGTGCCCACGGGGACGTCCCAGCTTGCAGATTCCCCGAGCCCGCTTGTCAGAAAGGGAGTCAGAGTTGGCTGACAGCTACTTTTTTGCCTTCTGCCCTAGCTGCAGTTTTAAGATTTGGTTTTAAGATTTGGGGACCTCTTTTATGTCCTTTTTCAGGCCTCCCTCTGATCTTTTTCTCTTCAGGCCTACCAGGATCTCCCAACCCGAGGACAGCAGGCAGCCCAATAATGTGATCAGACAGCCTTTGGGTCCAGATGGGTCACAGGGCTTCAAACAGCGCAGATAAATGCGTGCAGGGAAGGATGCCGCCGCCGCCGCCGCCATCACCGCCTCTTGGGTCGTCCGCCACGGGTCGCACTGCCGTGGCAGACAGCTGGACTTGAGCAGAGGGAACGACCTGACTTACTTGCACTGTGATCCCCTTTGCTCCGCCCACTGTGACCTTGAACCCCATGCACTGTGACCTCCCTCCTTCCCCCCCCCCCTTCCCACTGTGATTGGCACGTCTACAAGGGCTGTCCCAAGTCAATGGAAAGGGAAAGGGTGGGGGTCAGGGGAGGGTTGGGGGGACCCACGAAGGACTCAGAGTAGAGAGTCAGACAGTGCCACTTGGCCACTTGGGGTAAAGCTAGTGCCAGCAATAACAGTTTATCATGCTCATTAATTTGGGATTTCAAAACACAGATGAGAACTCCCGTCCACCCACCCGCAAGTGCATGTCTTCATCACTTAAAAGCAAGTTCCATTTGAAAATATCCTCTTTTTTTTTTTCTCTTTCCTATTTTTGTTTGTTTATACAAATACCTGATTTGCAAGAAAAAGTGCATGGGAGGGGTTTTAGCAGTTTAATGAATTTTTAATTGAGAAAGGGTAGTTTGGTAGTCTACTTAAAAATGTTTCTAGTAAATTCACTAGAAACATTAACCAATAGGACTTTGGTGAGCTTAGCTTCTGTATTCCTACTGCCGCCCAGAAAAGGGGCAGGGCTCTGCCGCCCCCAGGACAGATGAGCACCCCATGCCTATACCTCCCTCCCTCAGCTAAGTCCCAGGGCATCTTGGCCCTACCTGGAGACTGAGCTAGCTCTACAGGCTCAGAGAGTCTGGGGAGGGTGCCAACCCCACCTCTAGTATTTTGGGAAGATAGGGGAAGTGAACAGACTTCCCCTTCCCATCCCCCTCAGGGTGGCTCCCCTGCCAGCCAGGCTTGCTCCTTCTCGAAGAGAGCAGGGAGTGAGATGCACTCCGGGCTCAGGAGCAAGGGATGTGAGACTTGCTCATTGTTTTGCTCTTAGCCCGAGGAGAGCCAGGAGAGAGTGGCTCCAGGACTCTGAGCCTCCTGCCCAGTGTGCACAGAAGGCGGCTGGATCTTCCCACTCCAGCAAGGCTTGAGCTCTGAGAGGTCTGTGGGCACCGTCTCTGTTGATGGCGCCAGCTCGGTAACCACGCCTGGTACATTTCCTTCGTGAAGTCATTACCTTGGGAGTCAACCATTCTGAATACATTTGGGAAAAGGCAAGCTGTGCATTGCAAAGATGGGTGGTGACAGATTGGTTCCCCATAGACCCAGGCTACCCTTCACCCATTTTTCCAGAGCGAGGGCCTGGAATGAAGTCAGTTTCCTCTCTGTCCCTAGAGCCTAGAGATTTGCTTTGGCTCTTTGAGGTGGAAGAGGCTAAGGGCAACTGCCTAGAGCAGCTGTGTGTGTGTGTGTGTGTGTGTGTGTGTGTGTGTGTGTGTACGTACACAATCGGGGTCCTCTCAGGCTCTCTGGTCTCTTCTTTTGCACTGCGCCTTATCCCTCAGCCAGCCAGATAGCCTCCCCACTCAGTGGATGAGTTAGGGAGTGGGTGATAGGACGTTTTGTGATATGGGCAGCTAATGGCCAAGGTGACAAGCTAGGTTTTGCGGGCTCACTCCACCTTTGGCTCACCTGGCTCTCAGCCTTGCCCTGTGAGAGCGAAGGCCCAGCAAGCCACATCCCACTGCATCTCCCACTGCGGAGGAAGGGCCAGCTGCCAGCTGAATCAGCGACTAGTCCGTTGCACAGCTTTGTGACGGTGAGCAGCCAGGAAACTGCGTGCGGAGAGCTGGAACAGAGCTTCAGTCATGGAGAAGGCCCAGGCTCTTGGGTTGTGCCCACGGGGTGTTGTGAGGGGGATGACCCCCAGGAGTGGGCAAGGAAGAAAGTTGGCTGCTGTCTTTATAGTTCCACTGCCCTGACCAAGTTTCCTCCTTTTAGCTGTACAGTGTCTAGCCCTCATGTAATAGTGGTTTCTGGCCCGATGACACTGTCCTTTCAGTTGGAGAGGGGTACAGAGGTAGGCCAGGTGGCATAGCCAGGAGTACTGATAGCTCAGCCATCGGGATCACCTGCTCTTGCCCCCTCTCCCCTAGTGGGAGCCGAAGGGAAGGCCAGCTGATGGGTGTCTGTAGATTGAGGATGTAGTAGGGACTGATGTTCCCACCTCCCTTGGGCCAAAGATGGGGCTTTGCCCACTGTGTGCCTGCCACCACCCACCAGCAGTTGTACCCTTGGCTTCCCCGATGGAGAGGTGGCAGGCAAAATTTAAAAAAAAGAAAGAAGTGAAAACAAGGAACGGTATTGTGTTGGGGGGAGGTGGGAGGGGAGATGGGAGAATGGTTTGGATTTTGTGTGTGTGGGGTTTTTTTGTTTGTTGTTGGTTTTTTTGGGGGGTAGTTGTCTGTAACTTTCCTTAAGTGCTTCTTTTATTTCTTTTCTTTTTTTTTTTTTAAAGTAAGCTGCAGGCTTTGGCTTGGAAAACCCCAGGGGAGTAGGGGGGGGCAGAAACCTGAGGCTGCTGCCCCTTTATCTGCCTTCATGGTACTGTCCCCTTCCCCCAGCTCCTCCCTGACCCCATGAGCCAGGTCTCAGACCTTCCAGCTAACCGCTTCCCATGAGCCACTACTCTGATGTCAGCCTATAACCAAAGGAGCTGGGGGTCCAGGCCTGGTGACCAACCCTTCTCAGCCCACTCAATCAGGGTGCTCCCCACCTGCAGGCAGGAGGCAACACCCTATCTGCTACCATCAGCCCCTTCCAGAGCCCACTGCCCCACCCTGCCCTGTCCAGCCCAGCCATACCCTGCTCTGCCCCATGTGGGGATGCTCTGCTCAGGGATGGGCCGGCAGGGCTGCCCCAGCCTCCCTGGTAAGCAGAGACTCTGGAAACCTCTGGGGTCCTGTTTTCTGGTCGTGTGATCCCCGGGGTGCACATGGGCCCCTTGGGTGTCTGAACAGAAGGGCATGGGAGGGAGGGCCGCACCCCTGCAGTCCTGCTCTGCTGGTCTAGCGGGCAGCTGCCTACCCCACCCCACCCCGCACCGCGGGCTCCTGAGTCGGCAGATTAAGCATTTTATAAATTGTATTTTAAATACATGTTTTAAACTTGTCAGAGCCTTGTCCTCATTTCAGTCCCTGGCCTCCTAACCTCTTGCTGTGCCTGCTTGTTGAACCACTGGGGGAGCTTCCTCTGTTCCATCCCAGGGAGGGGCTCGCTCTCTGTTAGAGAAATAGGCCTGGGGTGGTGTGTAGGTTGGGGGACAAAGACCCACACACCCTTAGGTTCCAAGAGAAGGGTCCCCATGGGTCCTGGGGCTCTTTCGGTGAGAGTATGGCTGAGACCCCCTTCTGCAGGGTCGGTCTGCTCCTTTTAGGGTCCAGAATCTTTCCCATCATTCCCTTTGAGCAATTGGAGAGAGATGCTCTCTGCCCTTGGGGGAGACTCAACTGAAGAGAGTCCCAGCTCTGTGCTTTGAGAATGCATAGAAGGTCAAGATTTTGCCCCCAAGGTCACTCTAGCAGGAGCCCCAACCCTGGCAGGGTTTCAAGGTGTGTCTTGCTTCAGCGTTTCCTAAGCCTGTGGGAGGCAGGGGCCCTGTACTCTGAGAGCCAGGTGGAAGGGTGAAAACCTGGGGGCCTTCCCAGCACCGGACACAGAGGCCAAGGTTCTTGGTGTTTATTGGCTTACCAGGCCACAAAAGCAAAATCCAGCAGCAATACCGGCCTAACAACCTGTCCACCTGCAGGTCCTGAACAGCTGCCCCAAGTCGGGACTCCAGAGGTCAGTGAGTTCGAGCTGGCACAGAACTGAGCCACTTGCAGCTCTCAGAGCCGTGTTCCCTAAGGTGAGAAGTGAGAGGGGGGTAGGAAATTAGCCATTCCCAAGTGCCCCTGGGGAGAGGTGGCTTCCCTGGGATGCAGTGGAGCCAGGCAGTTGGGCTGGGGAGCCTGATTGCAAGTCCTGAGTTCTTTTGCCCCCAAAGCACCTGGGAGGGGACTGGGAGGGGAAGCTGCCTCCATCCAGCAGTCAAGCCTGTTCCTGCCACTCCTAACGTAGAGTCAGACTCAGGCAAAGGACTTGCAAGCTAACCCCTGCTTGGTGGTGCCAGCCTGAGAGAAAGACGGTGTGTGCCACTGAGTCTGGGCACAGCAAACCAGAGGTTCCCAGACTTAAGCACAGTCGTTGGGGCACATGGGCCCTCAACGAAGCTTAGTTCCTTACTGCTTCCATCCTTTCCCCTTTTCCTCCCGGGAGAGCGGTATTCCAGGTATCATCTCTTGCAAGGATGGATTCCCCTTGGATCAGGCCAGGTCCTCATTTAAAAAAAAGGGGGGGGGTGGTGGATGGGCCTGGGCTGGAGCTCTTGCTTTCCGGGCACCCACCTGCTTCCTTGGGATCCTGACTGGAAGAGGAGGCTCCGGATGTCAGGGCCCAGGCTGGCGGGGGTGCATGGGTCCAGCACATAGTGGCTGCCCTGCTTCCGACGGACCATCTTGTCTAGCCGAGGACAGAGCGGGATGCAGGGCACCTGCGCGTAGGGGCTCTGCAGGTTGGCAGCTGGCAAGGGAGGAGGAAGCAGGCAGACCCAGCTGAAGTCCCAACTTGGCCGCATCCTGAGCTGGGTGGGTTTGGGCAAATTGCTTAACGTCTCTGAGCCTCTGCGTAAGCTGGAGGTGACTACCCACCTCACAGAGCGGACGGTGAGGATGAAGGATAATACATGCTGAGCACAGTGTAAGGGCTAATAACAGCTCACACAAGAGCACATGTCTTTGTGATGGGTCCTGGCAGTCTGGTAGGCACGCTAGAGAGACTCCAGAAAGCTCCTAGTCCGTCACTTGGCACACAGTCAGAGTCTAATCAGTGATACTTGTTTTTATGGGGAGGCAGCCTTGCCCAGTGAAAAGAGAACAGGTTTTAGAGTCAGACCTGGCTATATGCTGCCCTTTCTGATACATGTTAGCTGTGGGGCCCTGGGCCTTGGCCTTAAACTTGCTCAGTTCCACTGTTCTCATCTGTAACATGGGGTGAATACGTGATCGTGAGCATTAAATTCTAGCCCACCTACAAAGGGCCTAGCACTGGGAGTGACCCCAGCAGATGTTCAGTAAATGGTGAGCTGGGATTGCTAATTATCCGCCCTGCTCAGTGGAGGCTCTTGGGACCAACGTGTGCTCAGGGCTAAGCCCCGGGGGAGAGTGCAGAAGACCCTCATCAGAGGGCTAAAGGTGGGATACTGTGATTTTCAGATCACTGGCTAATGCACGCAGTTATGCCCGAAGTGGGAAACCATGTCTCTCTGCTCCTGGGTCTGGCTGTGGGGGCCCAGGGAAAGAGGAGAGCAGAGTGCTCACCGTGCCCAAGGCCCTCACCGTAGTTCTGCTGCTTCAGCCGGCTCAGGATCCTGAGGACCCTTCGTTCTGGGACTTCCAAGTCTGCCTGCTGGGGATTGTAGGGAAGCTTCTTCCGGGACCGCAGCCGGCCTATGGCTGTCTCCATCTCTCGGGCCTTACAGGTGCCTTCCTTCAGCTTCTTCTGGTAATAGCTGGGGAGGCAGTGCCCACCCAGCTCAGCCTGGCTGTGTTTAATTTACCCTCCCACCCCCCTCACTCTTTCTGAGCCCCTGTTCTCTCTGGCCAGCTCTGGGACAGGGACACAAGCTCAGGAGTTAGGGGACCTGGGTTTTGGTCCCAGCTCTGTCTTTAACTCCCTGTCACTGCCTTGCTTTGGGCTCCAGTCACCCGGACCCTCCATCTGCAAGTTACATGACTTCGGGCTTCAGGTTTCCCCGTGGTAAAAGGGATCAAACAGTCTTCACGTTGTAGGATTAAATAACAAAGCCCGTCTGAGCACTCAGCAACGTGGCCCGTGGAAAGAGCCTGGTCACCATCACCTCTGCTTTCTGCCACTGATATTTTTACCTCGACATACACGTGCTCTGTCTGTAAGACAGCTGTGTGATTAACCTGCTCCCGGGTTCGAGTTTTATTTTCTAGACTCACTGCTGCTTGCCTGCCCACTAGACTGTGGCTCTATGCATGCATTCAGCAGATACCAAGAGGCTGTTTTCCACAGGCCAGCGTGCATCTAGGTGCTTGGGGAAGCAGTGCAGGAGATCACAGAAGGTCCCTGCCTCCTAGCATCCCAGCCCCTCTCTCTCTCTGGCCACCGCCGCAGTGACCACTTGCACATGGACTTCGAGCAGCTTTGCACAGGGACAGTCGGAGGTGGCCTCACCTCAGGAGCCTTCCTACCTGGAAGCTTCTTTGATGCCCCGAGTGCAACCCGGAACTGCAGGGGAATGAAACTGCTATGGGGGCCACCTTTGACCAAAGGAGCTAGCAGCTGAGGTACATGGGTTTCTCTTTCTTCTCCTGACAGAATTCTGAACCACTATCCAAAGTCTCCCAGAAGATCCTGGGGGTGGCTGACTCGACACATGTGACACATGCTTGTATTGGCTCCTCCTCTGGTCCCATTCCTTCTCTCACTCCTCCCTGGAATCCCTTTCTAAATTGACCACCTAGGCATGCACCTAGTGGGAAGGACCATGAACAAATATAGTACCTGGTCGGTGGTGGTGGCATGTGGAAAGGCCAGGAGGTGGGCAAGAGCTCAGTGAGCTCTAGGAATGTCAAGGAGGCTGGAGAGGCTAGGGCCTGGTATGTGAGGAAGAGTGGGAGATGTGGGCAGCAAGATGGTGGAGACAGACCACGACAGACCCAGGGCTTTGAGGCAGTGGTGAGGGGTGGGCATGCTACTCTTGGTGCTGGGAAACACTTAAGGCTTAAGTTGCTGGTTCTGCTGTGGTCTCTGCCTATCTCTGGGGCCTGGAATTTGGGGTTTTGATGAGCTTCACACATAGAACACAGAAAATGAATACCAGAGCCCTCACATGGAAGTTGGATCTAGACCCCTGTGTAAAACTAGGCCCTGAAAAGGCAGCATGTGGAGTAAAAACGATGACCTAGAAAATAACTTCACCCCACAGGGGCCAAAGGGACAAGAGCAAAATGTGTGCAACTTTCTCAGTCACAACTATAAAGGAAACTGCTTGCTCTCCACTTCCTTTCTCCCCTTCCCGCGGGCTTGAGTTCTGATGTGTTGCCGGTAAATTAGCTTAGGTTTGATCTAGGGAATGGTGGGACAATAAGTTAGAAAGAATAAGTTGTGTGCTGGGCAGCCTTGTCTTCCTGCCTGCTTCTTCTGGAGTGTCAATATAAGAGAGAAATAAACTATCTTGTTTAAACTGTAGTGCTTCGGGGTCTGTTCCTGAACTAATACACCAATATAGAATTCTATACCCAGCTAAACTACTCAGTGCAACTATAAATAAACTTTTTTGCAGACATATAAAATCTCAAAAATTTTGTATCCCATGCATTCTTTCTCAAGAAGCTGCTGGAGGACATAGTCTTCTAAAATGAGGGCATAAATCAAAACAGAAAAGATATACATAGAGAAAACAGAAGATGCACACAGGAGATGCAAAGGTAGTGGAAGCTGGTAAAGAGGAATCCCACATTGGTGGTGCAGTTGCCATAAAGGACAAGTTTAGATTAGATCACTACAGTGTAGAAGACAGAATAGGGCTGCTGTTACTGCACCGATGGTTGAATCACTTCCTGTGTAACCCAAAAAAGCTACCAGGGTAACATGCGCCCGTAATTTTTTAACTAAACCAAACAAACCAAGAAGGATTAAGCAAACCAAGGAAGAGTAAGGCATGTACTCTAACAGAGAATCTCATCAGAGGAAAGGAAGAAAGAATTCCTAGGATGAAAGCAGACCCCCAAGATGACAACTCTGCAACAGGCTTAAAAAATTAATCCAAGGGGCCCCTGGGTGGCTCACTGGGTTGAGCCTCTGCCTTCGGCTCAGGTCATGATCTCGGGGTCCTGGGATCGAGCCCCACATCGGGCTCTCTGCTCAGCAGGGAGCCTGCTTCCCCTTCTCTCTCTGCCTGCCTCTCTGCCTACTTGTGATCTCTCTCTCTGTGTCAAATAAATAAATAAAATATTTTTTAAAAGAAATTAATCCAAAAATAAGAATAATGAAATTATTAGAACATGCCTTCAAGAAAAAGAAACTCTAAGAAGGTGGCACAGGAATTATTATTTTTTTTTAGGAGTATTTTTTTTTTTTTTATTTCTTTCCAGCATAACAGAATTCATTGCTTATGCACCACACTCAGTGCTCCATGCCATACGTGCCCTCCATAATACCCACCACCTGGCTCCCCCAACCTCCCACCCCCTGCCCCTTCAAAACCCTCAGATTGTTTTTCAGAATCCATAGTCTCATGGTTCATCCCCCCTTCCAATTTCCCTCAACTCCCTTCTCCTCTCCATCTCCCCATGTCCTCCATGTTATTTGTTATGCTCCACAAATAAGTGAAACCATATGATAATTGACTCTCTCTGCTTGACTTATTTCACTCAGCATAATCTCTTCCAGTCCCGTCCATGTTGATACAAAAGTTGGGTATTCATCCTTTCTGATGGAGGCATAA
>PISX010011337.1:0-59496 GCA_004024625.1 Mellivora capensis | reverse complement strand
TAAAAAAATAAAAAAAATTGAAGTAAATCTTAGAAATAGTGCAATGCAGATGTCTTAATGATGGTTTAGTTTTGACCAACACACGTCCATCAGCATCACCCAGTCAAGATATATAACATGTCACTCTCCTCACAGACTTTCCACATGCACCTCTGCTGAAGCACTCTACACATTGTTCAGATTTTTATTACTATAGATTATCCTGTTTGTCCTACAATCTATAAATCTCCAACATTTTTTACTTCTCATCTTTTCTCTTTTGAGATTTATCCATATGTTTACATATGACAGTAGTTTATTTCTTAAAAACACTATGTAGTATTCCATTACATGCTTGATCACCTGATTTTCCAACTTGTTTTAAAGCTGTAGGAATCAATGTAACATTACATTGACCTATGAGTAGACAAGCAGTCCAATGGAACAAATTACTGAGTCCAGAAATAGACCTAAATATAAGGGGTCAATTAATTTGGGGAAAACTTGTCCAGAGTCTTATCAAAATACGGATGGTCAAGTTTTTGTTCATCCAAGGAGATTTAGCAGGGAAATGAACCAAGGTAATTTAATGGGGTAGAAAAGAATTTTCAACATATAATCCTGAAAAACTATGTATTAGTATATTTAAAAACCATAACCTTATCATGTACCATGCAATAAAAATTACTCAGAATTGGTCATAGTTATGTGAAACTACAAAATATTTACAATGAAGCATAGAATAAATATTTTCATCATTGTTGTAGTCCAAGACTCCTTAGCCATGTTACAAGTAAAACACGTAAAGGAATCATGTGTTGAGTTGGACTTCAAAATTAAAACCTTTTGTTTGTTGAAAGACGTTATTAAGGAAATGCAAATGCAAGACAGAAACTAGAAGAAAACATTTGATCTGCATAAATATGAAAAAAAGGACACACATCCAAATGTGTGCATAATTAGTACTCAATACTAATGTGACATGAGCACATGAAAAGATGCTCAATTTTATGTCACCAGGAAAATGCAAATTAAAAACACAGTGAGATAACACTGTTCAAGAACTTCTATTATAGAGAATGACCACAAAAAATTTAGGTGGAAGAAACAGAAACTTCATACATGGCTGGTCAGGATGTGAAATTTTGCAAACACTTTGGCACTGTGTTTTAAAGATAATTGCACATTTAAAATATGGCCAAGATACCCAACTCTAAAGCATTTGCCCAAGAGATAGAAAATCATGTGCCCACACAGAGATTTATAATGTTCATAGCTGCTTGAATTTATAATAACCCCAAACTGGAAATAAACAAAATATAAATCAGCAGATGAGCGAATAATCAATTTGGATTATTATATAGCCAATCAAATTGGATTACTCAATTTCAGAGTACCTATGGGGTAAAATTCTATTCAGTAACATCAGTATACAATGTACAGATAAAATTGTTACATGAAAACTCATTTGTCTCAAGCCATTACAGTGATTTTTTTAAAAAGTCAGTTGAAGGGGCACCTGGGTGGCTCAGTGGGTTAAAGCCTCTGCCTTCTGCACAGGTCATGATCCCAGGGTCCTGGGATTGAGCCCTGTGTCGGGCTCTCTGCTCAGTGAGGAGCCTGCTTCCCTTCCTCTCTCTCTGCCTGCCTCTCTGCCTGCTTGTGATCTGTCAACTAAATAAATAAAATCTTTTAAAAAAAAGTCAGTTGAAAACAGTTTATACTATATACTTAAACAAATATGAACATTTGTATAAAATTTAATATTTATAATTTAAAACATATTATTTTCACCCACATATAACTCTAGAAAAGTTAAATTTTATCAATAGTCATATAAAAGAGACAGTAGTTGCATGAAGCACAAAATGGATGGAGATTGACTAGTGAAATAAAGTTTTTAGGAAAATGAAAATGTCCCTATCTTCATTATGATTGGCAGTTACACTGGTACACACACTTACACATTAGCCAAAATTCAATGAGCTATACAATTTCATATATGTATACAAGATTGATTTAAAAAGCCTGGTGGTGGGGGACACCTGCTTGGCTCAGTGGGTTAAGCCTCTGCCTTCGTCTCAGGTCATGATCTCAGGGTCCTGGGATCGAGCCCCACATCGGGATCTCTGCTCAGCGGGGATCCTGCTTCCTCCTCTCTCTCTGCCTGCCTCTCTGCCTGCTTGTGATCTCTGTCTGTCAAATAAATAAATGAAACCTTTAAAAAGAAAAAAAAAGAAGAAAAACCCTGGTGGTGAGTATTATGGAGGGCACGTATTGCATGGAGCACTGGGTGTGGTGCATAAACAATGAATTTTGGAACACTGGAAAAAATAAAATAAAATAATGTTCTTCTAAAAATGCAGATTCCAGAAAAAAATTTGATTAAAAAATTTTAAAAAAAGGAAAATAGTTTTTCTACTGATTAGTTATCATACTGTTTCCTTATCGTAAAAATTGGGAAGCCCAGTGCTCTCCTTTCATTATAAATCGTTTCTGGCCCTTTAGTCCAAGCTACTTGTGAAGTTCTGTTTTTTTGTGGTTTTGGGTGTTTTTTTGTTTGTTTTTGTTTTTTATACAACCTTTGGAAAATCTTTGTGGGTTTCCTATGAATATAGCTGTGATTCACACTATGCTCCAAAAGCACCATGCATAAATCTTTTTGCTATAGGTCCTTTTATACTTTGGTTCTGATATGAGAGTTTTAGCACATGCACTGATGATTCTTTGAAGTCCTTTTATTAACTTAGTGGAGTCTACTATTCACTGCCTTAAACCTTTCTGAGTCCTTAAAAGTGAGCTTCATAGTCACATACCAATTTCATCTATACTCTGTTGCTTTTTTTTCTTATTTACAGACTTCTTCTAAGGGTGAAAATTCTATTTTTATTTTCCAACCATAATATCCCGAGTCTTATATGTTGCCATTAAATTCTGCTTACAAACTGCACACAGCTGAAGAAAGGAATTGTGAAACAAAGGCAGCTGAAAATTTCAAGGAGGTCAGCAGAATCAGAGTATGAATCTCCAAGGAGAAGATCAACATACACTCATTTGTATATTGGCCCTACTCTTACCCACCTAATATGGCCTTTGCTGTAACTCTTTAAACAAGACAGATAGCTCTTAAACCCCTAAGTGGAAGGCACTATTCTTCTCTGTAAAAAAAATTTTTTTTAAGATTTTATTTATTTATTTGACAGAGAGAGAGATCACAAGTAGGCAGAGAAGCAGGCAGAGGGAGAAGAGGAAGCAAGCTCCCTGCTGAGCAGAGAGCCGGATGCGGGGCTCGATCCCAAGACCCCGGGATCATGACCTGAGCTGAAGGCAGAGGCTTTAACCCACTAAGCCACCCAGGTGCCCCCAAAATTCTGTTTTTATAAAGAAGTATGACCTACGCCAGTTCAGACAGAGAAGATTAAGAAAATAAAACATTTAGAGAGGAAAACATTCTAGACTACAAATCCATGAACCTTTTTGGGACATCTTTGGTTTCTGTCCTCTTTTTGACATAATTCACTCTTTGCCTTGCCTGTCTTCTGTAACCTCCCACCCACAAAAATATTTTCATGCAGGAACAGGGGATTATTTCACTAAGTCAGGGGACTCCTGACAGAAGTGAAAATAAATATAAAAAATATATAAAATAAAATCAAAAATAATATACATAAGATAGGAGTTTCTTACTGAAAGCATACTGACAGTATCTTATATATGGTTTAGGATTTATATCATACCATAAAATCTCTGTTGCTTAAATAGTAAATTCTAAAGAACATTATACAAATACCAATCAAACAATACCAAAGCAAGTCACATGAGAAGGACAGAGGAGAAGTGGAGACCAGTTAGTAACGTGGTTAAAATACGAGTAAAGTGTGTGGCCAGGGCCAAGGGAATGGTTTGGTGAAGGAGAATGACACCATGATAGGAGTACTTGCCAGTAAGAGGGATAAGCAAAGAAAGAAAGACCTAAATTCTCTTTTTCTCCTCTCCATCTCTCTTTTGCACTTTTATTCTTCTCCTTCCTTCCCTTCCTTGCAGGGAGAAGGTCGCTGATGAGATGGACCAGCGGCAGTCCTTGGCAGCAGGCTTCTCGTCAATCCATCAGACAGGCTTCTCGTCAATCCATCAGAAGGACTTGTGGCAGTCACTCAGTCTTCGCAGCCAGCATCCCCCACCCCGGAAAATGTCACATTTGGAATTCATTTGAATAGCTGGGTAGCACTCCCTGTGGAGTTACATTGAACAATTTTCCAGCTGTCACAGCTTGAAATAGAAAAGCTAATGCAACTACCTATTGGCTTCCTCAGTTCCCTCTCTTCCTGAACCCTAACAGGGAATTCATGACATAGAATGGGTGAGAATCACTTAAAATAGAAAGGAAAGGTGTGTAAAGCTCTCAGCTATTTTGTGGAAAATATTATCAAGTATTCTGCATTTCTAACTTAGCATGCATTGGCTCTGGTTTCTGCTTTCCCCTCTCACTATATTTACCTGCTCTGTCTCATTGATTAGAAAGGATAGTGCTGTTAGGCTCATTAATAGGTATATTTCCTTTGGCCTGTGGAAAAACAGAGACTTCCATAACTTTCCTGAAGTCTGACAATAGAGCAAAAGCATTTTCTCACTTCTACTTTTTAAAAATGTCTCCTATTTGTATCTCTCTTTAACTCCATGTCCCTGTTTCCATCTCTCTCTCTCTCTCTCTCAGTCTCTACTCTTAACCTCTATCCCTGGGTCTCCCTCTCTCTCACACACATACTCATGTGTACACACACACACACACACACACACACACACGGCAGGCTGCAAGATGAAATAGAGTCCTTCAGTTGATTCTCCTGAATTAACTGAATTTTACTTAGAGGAAGAGTAAAAAAGACGAGAGTTAAGTCCATATTTATTTAATTTTTAATTCTACTGTTGAAATACAACGTATACACGTCCAGTGGAAAGGTCTTAATTGTATCTTCCAGTGGATTTGCACAAATGGATATGCCTGTGTTACTTACAGCCCTGTTAAGATATGGATAATTATAATCGCCCTAGAAGGTTCCTGCATGAGCCTTCCTGATTAGTCAGTCCCCATCTTCATGGCCAGTGCTCTGGCTTCCACCACCACAGATTCGTGTTTCCTCTTCCCAGATTTCCTGAAAATGGAGTTCATGTCGTATGGACTCTTACAACTGCCTGTCTTCTCACGTTCAGCAGAGAACTTTTAATTCTCTAACGTGTGCACCCTGAGCCTCCAGCCATACATCAACTATGGTTTAGGTTCTCCTGTACCAGTACTTGATCTCATAGAGGTCCTGGGCTTCTGCATCATGAGGTCTGCTGCAATGCTTTGCATCCACCTTCAATTTTGGGGTCAGTGGTTTGCCTGTGAGCCCAGTTCTCTGATGCAGCTAGGAGGAGTTGTTGATTCCTGGTTTGTTCGGCCCTTCTTGTTGTGAGGATGTGACAACACCACACGCTATCTACATGCCAGTCCAGAAACAGAAGTCTCTCAGTGTCATTTCAATTATTTGGAATCTATTGAGGCTTTTTAAAAAATTATTACTGATAATGTGGTCTATCTTGGTGAGTGTTCCATGCAGACTGAGAAGAATGTATATTCTGAAATCATTGGGGGAAATATTCTCTAAATATTGATTAGATTTAGCTTACTGATATGTTGTTAAAATCTTCTATATCCTTACTGATGTTTGTGTAAATTTGTGTCCATTATTGAGAAACATAAAGTCTACAGCTGTGGCCATATATTGATCTATATATCCTTTTAGTTTTTTATTTGAGTATTATTTCTTATCTCCTCTATTATCTTTATTGTTCTGCTTCTTTATGTTATATTTCTAATAGTTGTCCTAGAGGCTACAACATATATATTCAACTTACTATAATCCATTCTTAACATGAATTCCTACAGTTCAACTTTATTTCACCAGGTAGTATATGTATAATTTTACTTCTACATACATCATATTCCACATAATACATTAGTATTTTTGTTTGTTTTAACACAGTTGTAAGGTATTTATATATTCATATTCCCTGACTGGTGTTCTTTATGTTTTCCTGAAGATTTAGATTTCTATCTGGTATCATTTCCCTTCTCCATGAAGAACTTCTTTTAGCATTTCTTGTAATACAATTCATTTGGGGATAAATCATCTCAATGTTCCTCTGTCTGAAATTACATATTTTTTACCTTAATTTTTCAAGACCATAGATTTCTGTTGTTTTTCTTTTCTTCCCTAAGCACTTTAAGATTTTTTTTTTTTACATTTTCTTCTGGATGTCATAGTTTCTGATGTGAAATCAACTATCATTCAAAGATATTCCCATATATTTTGTGCATTTTTTCCCTATCTGGATGGTTTTATGATTTTTCTCTTTATTTTTATTGCAGCGGTTTGATTATTATATAAGTACTGTGGGTTTCTTTGCATTTTTCCTGCTAAAGATTCACTCTACTTAGGTCTATAAATTTTTGGTTTTCTTGAAATTCAGAATCTTGGATATTGTTTTTTCATAATACAGTATTCTTTTTTGCCCCACTCTCTTTCTTCTCTTTGTCCAAAACTCTAATTACAAGTATACTACAAAATTTGATTCTGTTCCAAAGATCCAAAAGGCTGTTCTTTTTTAAAATTGTTTTCTCTGTTTCATATAAAATTATTTCTATAAAATGACTTTATCTTTATTGATTCTTTCTTCTACTGTATCCATCTCCGATATGTTTTTCATGAACATCATCTCTGTTTGGTTCTTTCTAGCTTCCACCTCGCTTGTGAAATTACCCATTCCTTCCAGCATTTTGTCCCTTTTCTCTAGGTACTTTAATATATGTATCATGGTCATTTTAAAGGCTATTTTAAAGATAGGTTACTTTAAATAATTTAACAATTCTAAAATGTAGTCTATTTCTGTGTGTACTGCTATTGACAATCTCCTTTTTTTAACAATGAGTTTTATCTTATTACTTCCTTATGTGTCTTCTAATTGTTTATTGTAAGCTGGACAGCGTGTGTAAAAGAAAAGTAGAGGTTGAAGTAAATGAAATTAATTATTGGAATTAACTAATAATATTAGTGGGATGGCAAAAGCCAACATAACCTGAGGCTGAATTTTTTTCTTGCTTCAACAATATTCACTTCTCCCTTGGCTTCATACATTTTGGCAATAAGATCAGGACCTTCTGGTCAGCAGATTTTGCAGGGAAAAAAATGTGAAGAATTATTTTTACTTACCATGCATCTATTTACTTTCTGAACTGTGGTAGATCTCACTCTGCTTTAACTGAGCGATCAGCTTTCTGGGTCTTCTAGGAGATTATTTTTTGCTCCCCAGTGCTCTCTAAGATTTCTATGCCTCAACATATATGTTTACTGGTATGTAAATTAATTTTTTAAAATAAGAAGACCAGAGCTTTATGCCTTGGTCCCTCTTTTGATAGTAGGCTATATAATACCCTATATACTTGGGAGTCCTTACACCTCTTCAAAGCCTTAGTCTATGTACAGATATATATATGTAATGCATATATATATATATGTATATATATATATAAAATATACATGTATGGGTAATATGATATATATAAAATGATGGGGGTTGCATTAACATAACCTTATTTTAGAAATATTTTAAAGTTCCTGTTCATGTATTATGGAAGAAAAAATAACAGCTAAGTCATCATAAAATAATATACTTATACCTTGATGGTCACTTGAGTTTTTTTTAAGATATAAAATTTTAATTTGAACTTTGTATAAATAATGGAATACTATCCATTCTTTTATGGTTTTACTTTTATGTGTTCCTTAAGAATATAATAGAGAAAAAAAAGTAACTTTTTCACAGAGCACTATAGACTTGTCTATTAAATTTAACATCAATTTACAATTTTAAGTGATTATTCTCAAAAATAAAAATAATCATTTGTTGAATTACCTCTCAGTGGAACTTCTCTTCACATAAAATAATGAATTAAATGTTAAGCATATTTCTTTTAAAATAAGGAAGCCCTGGCCCTATGCCTTCACTATTTTAGAACATGTCCTTACGATATAACAACCTAAAGGTGGGGGGAGTCAACTTTCCTCATTAAATTTATTGATACAACTAAATAAGTTTCAGATCACATGTACTAACCATTCTAAAAGTTAATATTATACCTTCCAAATTAACAATGCAAAATTTAGTAACTTCATTTTACTTTATGCCAAGTGTCAGTTAAACACCATTATCTGAAATGTTCATGGGTCTAATTTCACTAAACTCTCTAGATTATTCTGAAGTTTACACTGCTTCATGATAAATGTGTATTTTCACTGCTGCTATTGGGGGGATGGTGAGTATAGAGCAGAAGTAATGGTTGGATAAGGCTACTGGAAAACATCAGAGGGTTTCATACTGCTTCACATCCATGTAGGGAGGGTAGCATGACCAGATAAGAGAGATCATTCAGGACTCATTTCAGGAGAATATTTCATTTTTCTGTTGACTCCTACTAAACTTCAAAATCCCACCATGATGCCTGTTTCATGATAGTCCAGATAGTTTTCAAATTACAGGCACATAGAGTTTCTTCTCCAATTACATCTCTAGGCCAACTTTTTTGCAAGATGCCATCTGCTTATGCTGGCCAAGAGAAAAGGAGAACATCTGAGATCTGGCACCAACAGAACTTTCCCTGACACATATTATTGGAAATTATATGATAAATCTTTGGCAAGGTTTCCAAATGGGGTTTGTATATTATCAGGTTTTGCTAAAACTAAAACAAGAATGAATCTCTAAAGCAAGTAATGTTGAAAATTTTATATGAAAAAATTAGTTCTTTCAAGGATGGTCCTAGGAGAAAATTCCAAACAGTTATGAATTCTACTTATGTTTCTCCCAAATAGAAGTTTTTATCTTCAGTTCTGTGCCTTATATATTGACTTTCATTTATACCACTTAATTTCTTACTGCCCATTTTCATATATTACATGATATACTTCATTATATCAGTCCTGAGATTTCAGAAATAATTAGTGTTATTATGTAAATGAGTAATCTAAGATTCCAGGAGAAATTAAGGCAGTAGTGAAAGGAAGAAGAAAGGCAAATCTCTTTGTTCCATGTATCACACAATGTAGAACATTGTAGAACATTTTCTCTAATATCTTATTCCTTTCAAGTTTCATATTTGATGAGTCCTACAGCCGAAAATAACAATACTTGCCAAATACTACACAAGTAAGTGGTGGAAGCAGTTACTGTCTTAAGAGACAAAGGAGTCTGTGCTTCAGGCGGCTGCACTAGCACCCTTCCCTGTCCACCTCTCTGTGCACAGGCCAGGAGTCCTGGGCAGCAAAAGAATATGCCCACTGGAGCTATTACCGCCTCCATAGACCATGCTCAAGGCCCCTGAAACTCCAGAATTCCTCATGCAAATGACTACAGTTCACTGCCTTATCCAGTTGGGTCTTTTCTTCTGGGAAGGGTAAATGATACCACTCAGGATCTATTCACGTTTTCTACTTCTTCTGAGTAAGTTTTGTAGTTTGTATCTTTTTAGGAATGTGTCTATTTCATCTATGTGACATAATTCCTTGACCTACAATTGTGCAGAACATTCCCTTAAGATTTTAATTTCTGTTAAGTTAGTTGTAATTTCTCCTTTTTCACTCCTGGTTTTAATAATTTGAGTATTCAATCTCTCTCTCTCTCTCTCTCTCTCTCTCTTTTCTCTTGGTCACTCTTGCTAAAGACTTGTTAATTTAGTTGTTATTTTGAAATTTTTGTTCTTGATTTCCTCTATTTTTTTTTTCTATTTTGTAGATGTGGTTTATATAAACTGGCTTTAAGTAAAGGAAATTACCTTCAATAAGGAAGGTAGACCTCATTCATTTGGGGCCCTGATAGTGAAAACTGCAGTTTATCAGAAAAGAAATTCTGCCTCAGGACTGCAGCATCAGCTTCTACTTGAATTTCCAGTCTGTGGGCCTACCCTGCAGATTTCAGGCTTTCCAGTCTGCAAAATCATGAGTGTCAGTTCCTTAAAAAAAAGTGTGTGTATACACACACACACACACACATACATACACATACGTATATATATATACACAAACACATATGTGCCCATATATTGGGCATACATATATAACATTTATATAAATTTTATTCTCATTCATTTTAGCAAAATCATGTGTGTCAGTTCTTTAAAAATATGTATATTTATTTATACAAATATTTATATAAATTTTATTTTCATTCATTTTGGCTGGGACTTACTGGGCTTCCTGAATATGTAAACTGGTATATTTAAACTAGAAAATTGTGAGTCACATCTTCCAATTTACTGTTCTCACCCTTCTCTCTGTTTCTTTCTGGTGTTTTGATATTATGTGTGCTGGACCTTTACACATTATATGATGTATCTTTTTAATTTTCTTTGAAATGTGTCGTCTCACCTCTACAGAGCATTTCCTGTGTCATTTTTTCAAACTATTTGTATATATTTTTTAGGTCTATATCCAATTTATCTCTTCAGTTATGTTTATTTTGGTATATAGTCATCTAATTTCTATTATAATTTTTACTCTAGAGTTTCTCTTATTTCATATTTAAATATATTGTTATAAATTATATTCTCCTTTACTTCATTATAATTTCAGTCAATTTTATTTCTTTAAATACATCAAATATATTTATTTTATGTGTTATATATGCTAGTTTCAATATTGATAATCATTGGATGTCTATGCCTGTGATAATTTTTCTTATGAATCAAAATAACTGTGGCCTCTTTCACATCATATGTAAAGATCTAGTTTGAGATTAGTAAAAAATCCTTGAAGCCTAGATATTAATTTTCTTTCCCGAATGAGTTTCTTCTCTCTGTCTCTCTCTCTCTGTCTCTATCTCTTATTCTTTCTCTGTCTCTGTATTGCATGTGCACATACTCTTTTTGTTTTTGTTTTTGTTTTGCCTACTTCTAGGAGGTAAGAGGCACCACCAACCCAAAACTGACATAAACTAAATGTTCAGCACTGATGTGAATTCTTGATGTTTCCTATTTTATCCGCTGACTCTGCTACCTGTCAGAAGCCTTTGCACTAAACAGGGTCTCTTCAGTGTAATTTCTCACCTCAGGGATTTAGATTTGTCTCTTGTCTCCTATAATGGCTCCTTGAATTTATGTTGTAAGCCATCAAAAATTGTAGTATACTCTTCAAGAAATACTGGGTCCAATGTGTTCTTGCCCTGTAGATTCATGTCTTATTTTTGTTTCTAGCCAGGATATTGTATAAGAATTTTTAAATCTTTGCTTTAAATTTTAACTCACTAGAAATTAATTTAATCTGCCATTCATTGATATCCAATATGTTCTTGATATTTATAGGATAGGAAGAATTTTTTCTTCTCATATAAGAATATATTTAATATATTTAACAAAATACTTTTTATATCTTACGTATATACTCACACACAACTACAGCAAGAGAAAATTGTATTAACATTACTAGTTACCATATATTTCATAACAACTTTAAATGTTAAGCATTGAAATGTGAAGTGTGTATTTTAAATTATATTACTGTACCCCTGGGCTTAGTGACATAGGGTATAACTAATAAACTGTACAGATATGAATATTTATATACACACATAATCATACATATTTAAATATGGTACTTTCTCTGATTATTCTAACTCTAGTGAGTTAAAATACCTTACCACAATAAAAAATGTGCCTTTTTATGGAGACTATAGTGAGAATTCATTATATTACTTGTGAAACACTCTTGAGAAATCCTTTTTGTCAAAAATTTCACATCGATTCTAGTTAAACATTCACCCTGTTCTACCGAGAAACATTATTTCTTTGGAACAGCATTCAAGAAGATTCTCCTGGGAAATACAAAAGGCAAGTGATAAAGTTTAAAGTATTGCTTTAAAAAGTTGCAGCAGTAGAGGCTTTGTTCAAATTGCCTAGTGTGTTTGCAGAAGCTCCATGTATTTTCTTTAGTAGGCATAGGTAGGATTTGGTTGTGTTCTGAGTGAAATCTAGGGATAATTTGAATATAGAACAAAGAAGGGAATACAATAACCATAATCCAAACATGGAATTGCCTTAAGAAACCCCTGTGAGAGTTGGAGAGCACATCTGAGTTGCAGTGCCTGTCTATACCGCTCACCTGATACAGACAGCTCAGTGAGCAGAACACTTCTCTCTCGGCCATCATTCACAATGCTGCATCACCATTCCAATCCAAGAGCAGGGAAAAGCATGATTGTAAACCCTTGTAACAGAGTGGGGAAAGAGGTAAAGCTATTTTGGTTTGGAGGAAGGTGAGGGCTAGTCTACTGATAAAAAACAAAATCTTTAAAGGAAATCTGATATGTGATTAAACTCAAGATAATGTACTTTTAAACTTAAATTTTCTCTTTCTTTGAAATCCCATGAATTCTACATAGTAACACATGCGAAGGCATAGAGGATTTTTAATATTTTCTTTTGCTGTTCAGTTTTAAGATTTCCTTTCTATGGTTAGGGAATTACATTGTAGGAACACCTTCATCTCTCCCATGGAAACCAAAAATGGAGGGTTCGTTTTCTCAGGCTGTCTTGCAGCAAGACAGGGTACATGCCTGGGATTCTCCAACTGGACATGCTGACCTCATAATTTGAATCATAAACAAGGTGGACTGAGCAGAACCCTATCTTGTTATACGTGTCAGTGCAACAGCATGCACTTCTAGGTCCTAAAGGAAACAGTAGGAGCAGACCGACTGCATTGTCCACAGTTGTTGGAGTCCATTTGAGAGACAAGTTTTGTCCCCAGCAGCACTGTTTTCACTGTGTTGATTTTGAGCATTGCTCCTCTCTATGCAGCCTCCAAATTTTGTTTGTTAGATTTTCTAGAGACTTTGTGAATCAGTTAACAACCCATTAATACATTCCTTTTCAAGTTAAATGATTCATAGTTTATTTGTTGTTTTCAACTAAGTATCTAATATAAAAAGAGATAGGCAACATAGCTTACTTTGTTCTTTAGTATCTCATTTGAGAAAATAAACATATAATAATATCAACATTTACTACCTATGGAGTTATGATTCTGCAGAATGGTTATAATTTTGCTGAACTTTTCTGAAGATACATTATGTTAAGCACTGTGCTAAGAGTTTTATATGCAATGTCTTATGTAATATTGAAAATAACAAGACAAAGTAGGTATGTTATTATCTTCATCTTACAGATGTGAAAACTGAGACAGAGAGGAACTTACTAACTTGATCCAAGTGTATACAGATTAGAAATGTGACAGCTTTTCCTTTGTTTCTGTTGCCATAACTTCAAGGATTCTATTCACACCAAGCTCAAGCTCAATCATACAAATCATGGTGAAGTCACAGAAAGTGTCTTATACTCAGGTTGATGTTCTAACAACTGTCTATTATGTATCAGGTAGTATAGACTAGAGCTAGGTATAGAACAACTAATTATGCAATATTTTTACCTTTAATTCATTTTTTCCAGTAAAAAAAAGTGTAGGCTAATAACTTATACATTATAAAATTTCTATAACAGTGGTAGGTATACAGTATGTGGAAACTTAAATAAGGGAATATTCTTTCTCCATACTGATGTCAGGAAAAGGTACAGACCAAAGAAAACCAGGACTGCTCCTTTTGGTGTATATGCTATTTGCTGTGAGGAGGAATTTCATCAATGTTATCTGTAAGTCAAAAGGATAAAACATGGTGACTCACCAAACACTAAATCCCAGAGATCACTCATGATGCCTGATAGGCCACAGAATCTTTGTCAAGTGTCACTCCTGGGAATTCCCTCATAATTCTGTGTTATCAGGAATTTCTTGAGATTTTGTTTTGATTATTAATTTAGGGAGGTAAGGAAAAGAAAAGCAATAAATGTAAAATTTGTTTGTGATATTTAAATGCAATATTAGAGACATGAAAAGATACAAGCTTATACTGGTTATAGTTGGCTTGACTACAAAATACTTTAATTACATAGATAATTAAATGTTTTCTTTAAATGTGAGAAAAAGCAATTTTGCCAATAAGAATCAAGTCCACACTTTTAATGAGATATTTTATGAATAAGTGAGTCAATAAGTCAATAAAAATACTCTCTTGCCACCACAAACACATTTCAGATGTGAAATCCATAAGGGAGATTGACTCAGTAAAAGCTGTCTTAGCTTCCTATTGCTTCCGAAACAAATCACACAGATTCAGCGACTTAAAACAGCATGAATTTAGTCACTTGTGATTTGGGATGGGCAGAAATCCAAAATGGGTCTCAGGAGGCCACTGCCAAGGTGTCAGTGGGGTTGCATTCTTTCTGGAGGCTCTAGGAGACAGTCCATTTCTTTGCTTATCCCACCTTCTACAGGCGCCTGCCATCCCATGGCTCTTGGTTACTTTTATTGTCAAAGTAAGCAATCACTTCAACTTCTGCTTCTGCCTTTGTATCTTCTCCTATGACTCTGTCATTCCTGCCTCTTTTTTTTTTTTTTTTTTTTTTTTTCAGTTTTAAGGACCTCTGTGATCTTGGCTCTACATTGGATCTTTGATCTACATTGGATCTTCCTGGATAATCCAGGATAATCTCCCCATCCCAAAGATCTTTTACTTGATTACATCAACAGTCATGTGAATAACAGATTCATAGGCTCTAGATTAGAATGTGGATATTGGGGGGCGCCATTATTTTGCCTACATCATTCAGTCTATCACAGAACTGTATCTCTTCAATGCTGACCCTTAGTTTCCATCTAATCTAATGAACCTCTTCTTCTTTCCTCATTTTTCCCTTAAATGTGCAACCATATTCTGGAACATATCATTATAGCAAATAAACCCCTCTTTGACTTTACATCTCCCTCCAACTCCTGTCCTACCAGTCCAGGTTATATTCTTTTACAATCAGATTTTCAAAGGTTTCACTGACTCTTTCCATTCCTCCTCCCTGAGTCTACCTCCAGTTCACTATAATTTTCTTTCCTAGGAGGTTATATAGCCACTAATTCCAGTGATCTCTCTACACCTAAATCCAATGAACACCATATTCCATAAACTCTCAGACTACTCTGGAAAAAAATTGTTAACCTTGGATTATGATACTACACATTCCACATGTTCACAGTGGTTCCTTGTGGGTCAATCTTTGCCCAATTCACTTTCTGATTTCTTATTCTCTATCTGGCCTGGTGCTGAGCATTTCTCCATTTCTACATTATTTCTCAGTAGGTAATCTCACTTACTTGTTTTATGTAATGCCTATATGTCTTTCTTCCTTGAAAGAAATGAAAACAAAATATATATTCTTATTTACTTATAGGAAAAGGGAATGACAGTTACTCACCTCTGTTTTTTACTGAAATCAAGGCATGTAAATTTTCCATACCAGCACATGCATATCTACCTCATTTTTATAGCAGTGCATTATGGATATATCCAAATACTTAATATAACTATCTACAGAGTAGCTCCATTGTGTATATTTCTAACATAAAATTATTTTGAAAAACATATGTTACATAAATATTTTAGTAGTGAAGAATACCATAGAACATTTAGCTCATTCCAGAAGAAAAATAATAGATAATATTAAATATTATTCTGATCCTATGGCTATCCCATAAGCATAGCCCAATAGTTCAGTAACTATGACTCCCCTATATATTAAGGGACCAGAAGGTAGGTCTTAAGATAAGGAATAAGAAGCTACTGAATCACACATAGAAAGTAATCAATTTTTATCTTTTTTTTCTTTTTTTGGAGTGGAGATAGTTTCTCTCTTTGAAGCTTTTCTGTTGGAATCCCCCTTCAAAGAAAAAAAAGCAATACCCCAATAATATGTATGTGTATAGTGAAAAGTTTGTTCTATATGTTTTGTTAAACTAGTATAGGAGAAATGGCAATTTCTTTTGACTAAAAATTGGGTTAAGACTCGGAATCTTCCAGCGACACATCTCTAACGATATCTACAGACCTATGGACGGGGTAACATTAAGTGTAGCAGAAACTACGTCCCCTGCCACATGAGTTGGGCAAGTCTCAAAGACTGCCCTGCTTACCTCTGGCAAGGTTAGAAACAGATCCTCCAAATTTCCATTCTTTAGCTTACAAATGATTAGCTGAAAGGTTTGTCCTCACTAACCAATGGAAACAAATTGCTTATGAGCCAAAGTTTGGTTAAGATTCTCTTGGGCTTTGACCTACTCAACCTAGGCTAGTATACCACCCCTCCTTAGGTATTTTCCTAAAAATTAGGCCTACCTCAGGTGAAACATTTAACTTCCTAAGACACAAAGATTGAGGAGATTTGTTAACCTTTGCTGTTTCCAAGATCACAAGATTTAAGTAAAAGACAACATTGTTAAAAGTTAGGAACACACAGTGGCAGAAGCAATTCAGTGGGGAAGTACAATTTTAAAATAAGCATGATGGAACAAATGGACATCCATAGCAAACAAACAAACAAAAAACCCATTAAACCTCACGCGTTATTTTGAAAGGTAGGTCAAAATGTAAAACGCATGCTACAACTTTGCCAAAGATTAGGCCCAGTTTCTAGACATGATACCAAGAATTCATTGAAAACATAATCATTAAATTGGGCTTCATCAAAATTAAAATTTCCTGCCCTGTGGAAGACCTTGTTAGGAGGACGGAAAGGCTGGGAAAAAATATCAGCAAATCATAATCTGACAAACGACTTATTTCCATAATATATGGAAAATACATGAAGTATTTTCTTAATGTTGCAGTAAGAACACAATACAGAATGTGAGCCAAAGGGTGGAAAGACACACTAGGGAAGAGCATGTGCAACAGAAAACATGCACATGAAAGATTCTGAAATCATTATCCAGTAGGGACATGCAAATTAAAGCCACAATGAGATAGCACTCACTCTTCTAAGAATGGCTAAAATTGATAAATAATCATGCACTGACGATACAAAGTTCTGACATGGACACTGGGCCAGAGGATCTCTTTGCATTGCTTGTGAGAATGTGAAATCATTATAGCTACTTTGGAAACAGTCTGACAATTTCTTACGGGGTTAAATGTATACTATATGGCCCAACAATTACATTCTTGGATATCTGTAATAGAAGAATAAAGACATCTCTATTCAAAACCCACTGAGCAATATGTGATCTGTGCATATGATAATATATAGACTTACCGTACGAGTCAACAGATAGGCAACATTCAACCACACACAAATGTGAAAACAATTGTTCATAGCAGTACTATTCATAACAGTCCAAGACTATAAATGAATATTTGCATATCCACAAAATGGAATACTATATAAAAGGAAAAGTGGAATAAAATTGTGCAGCATGTTACAATATGGTGGACTTTGATGCCAGTATGTTAAGGGAGAGGTCAGTCACAAAAGACCACATATTGTATTATTCCATCAATATGAAATATCTGGAGTAGAAATATCTGTAGGAACAGGAAATAGTAGATTCTTGATTGTCTGAAGCTGTGAGCCTTTGGGGGTGGGGTATTAGAGAGTGACTGCTAATGGATATGGAGTTTATTTTTGAGATGAAAGTATTTTAGAGGAAGGACTACACCACCTGTGAATATACTAAAAGGCACTGAATTATGTACTCTAAGTGGGTGCACTTTATGACATGTGAATTCTATCTCTGTAAATCTGTTAAAATAGTTTATATACTTATCATTTATTTTTTTAATATTCTTGAAATGACAAAGTCATATGGATGGAGATAGTTCCATAGCTGCCAATGGGTAGGACTGGAAGAAGTATATGACTATATGTTAGTGTTGAACCAATATCAAATTTCTGCTTTCAAAAATGTAGTATTGTTTTGTACAATGTTATTCCCGGGGGAAGCTGGGTGAGAGGTGCATGTGAATATTTCCATTTTTGTGACTTCTTTTGAAGGTAAACTATTTCAAATTAAAAAGTTTCTAAAAATCTAACTCTTGAGAGAGTGGATCTTATTTTTGAGAAAGAAACTTTCTGACATATTCTGAGCCAAAATTGTTTCAAGTCACATCCTGTTGCACTGCTGTCTTACTGATATTTTAGTCTGTTGGATCCTTTCTTTTTTTCACAACATAGGTCCTGTGGTTGGTTCAGCTATGTCCACAAATCGATGTTTGAACTTTAAAGTTTTCGGCTTTGGAGAGCATTACTTCAGAATGATGTTCAGTCAGAAATACTGCAGGTTTAAGGAACAAACACAATACATTTAGTCACAAAGTCTCTAGTTAAAAGGAAAAAGAAAATATGTAACCCATAGCATTACCCCTTTGAAAAAACAGAGATTAAACAGAGTCAGCAACCATTTGTTAGAAACAAACCACTTCTTGTGTATACATTGTTTCCCATCACATTTTCTTAAAAACCAATATACCTTAGCTCATGCATGTGTTTTCCTTATTAGTGTCTTATGCTGATTTATTGACTACAGTCCTTCACTGCATCTGTGTGATCATGTGACTTTGAGAAAAAAAGGGAAAGAGACTCAAAAAGGATCCCTGCTGGGCCTGCCAATACAAAAGTATCTTTGACAGTTACAAGACAAAACAACCATACTGTCAGAAAGGCTTTGACAGAATGAAGTGAACCATATTGACGGGATATCATGAAAGCATCTGGTGGGTTGTTTCAGATGAATGCTCTCATTTCATTGTCAATGTGCTTATGTGTGATGAATTTTCTGGACTGCCTTGGTTGCTCACAGCTCTTTGAAAGCACAGAATGCTACCTTTAGCAAAAGCACTACCATGCTTTAGATCTACTGCCCTCCATAAGAAGTATAGATACCATCAGAGATGTGCCAGTGGAAAATTCCAAGTAGCCCACATTTTAAGTTAAAAAAAAATTGCATTACTCCTAGACCATTAAAAAAATAGGACAGAAAATTTTTGCTATATATATGTATATTTCTGGAAGGCTGACTTTTTTTTTTTTTTTTTGAAGGGGCATTCTTATGGAAAAGCTTTTATCTGTGCTCCAAAGAAGGAGAGAAAAACTGATGATTTTCCAAGTATGATTCAGTAACTACTCATTTCTGGTCCTTTAACACAGGAAAGTTTTTTGTAGTTAACAAACTATTGGACTCTTATGGGATGGCCAAAGGATCAGAATAACATTTAATATTATAATATCTATTATTTTTCTTCTGGAATGAACTAAGTATTATTCTATGACATTCTTCCCTGGTAAAATATTTATTACAACATATTACATATTTTTGAAAATGATTTTATGATGAAAAATAGAGACAATTAGAGCTGCTTAATAGGAGGCTACTTATGTTAATTATGGTTTAGCCATAATGTTGTACTGCCAAAGAATTGAGGTAGATATTCATATGCTAATGTGGAAAATTTACATGACATGATTTCAATGGAAAACAGAGGTGAATAACTATTATTCCTTTCCTCTGAGGATGGATATATATATATATATATATATATATATTTTTTTTTTTTTTTTTTTTTTTTTAAATTTCCAGAGACTCAAAAGAAATGAAAACAGTGGTCACCTTTAGGGAAATGAAGGAAGTTTCAGAGAGAATTGATGCTTTCATTTTCCTTTCATTCCTTTCTAAGTGGTTTAACTATTACAGCTACTCTGATCTATGCTCTGTTACATTAATTGAGGTTATATACTGTACTTTGTACTCTGTCATATTAACTGGAGTTACCTGGGAAGGAAGTTCCCAATACCCTGCTATATTAACTGGGGTTATCTGGGAAGGAAGAATATGGATTGTTACTTGTTTCATTTATTGTATTCTCTTTTGTAAAACAAACAAACAACAAAAAGACCCATAAGCCTCTATGTTTCAGAGATTTGGGAAATTTTGTTCCTATTATTTACTACTGTGCCCCTTGTGCCTGGCACATATCAGGAATTCAATAAGTGTTCATTTCATAAAGAAACAACAAAATTAATAAAACATTTAGTATAATATCAAAATGAAAATAACAGGTCTGCAAAATAAGCTGAATTAAATCTATGTACTTTTAGCATGTGCTTTCTCTCAAATGTTTGTTCTGCCTGATACATGATAGGCATAGCCATTAAAAAAATGTTCTAATGTGGAAGTCATTATGAAGCAACTTATTCAGTCAGTCATTCAGACAGTAAATATTTACTAATAACATGAATTAGACAGAGGTACAGAAGTGAACATAGACAAAGTTGCATAAAAACTTTGATTTATTGTGTGAGTATAGTTATAAATATGAATTCAAGTAACAGAGAATTCACTTAAATGGGCCTTTCCAGGAAAGTCTCCCTGATTAAATTATATACAAATAAATCTAGAAAGGGGAAGAAGCAAGAAGGAGGAGAACTTTCAAAGCAAAAACAACTGAGACTAACCTGAGGTACAAAAGAGCTGAGCATATTCCACGTACCCCAAGAAAGTGAGCAAGGCTGGTATGACAGGTGGAGAAGAGTAGTGCCAGAGAGACCACAGGGAGACGATTCCGACACAGACTTGCAGGACACTTGACAGGACGCATTCTTTATTCTAAGAACGATCAAAACCACTGAGAGGCTTTAGAATGGGGATAATTTGCTTTTTCTGTATTTACTGATATAATCATGTGGGATTTTTTTTTTTTAGATTTTTAATATAATGGACTAATTAATTTTCAATTTTTGAACAAGTTATCATTTGGCAAGAAGCCTAACTTCTTAGTGGCATATTATTCTTTAAAAGGAGGGATGGATGGATGGATGGATAGATAATAGATAGATAGACAAATAGGTGATAGATAGATTAGATTAGGCAGATAGAGCCATCCAGACTAATCCAGATTAATACATATTTCTTTTCCATGAAAAAATGTCTAACTTTGATCACCTTTCCAAGGTTTGCTCTTTATGTGTCCTTCATAATTATGCACCAAAGCACAGTGACTTATGACAGAGAACCAAGATGCATGTAAGTGTCAGCAGAGGAAAAAATGACAGGCAGCGTGAAGGGAAAAGGGACAAAATAGATGCATTTTTTTAAAGGAACCAAATAGATCTAAGTGGCACTCAGAAAAGCACACAAGAACATGAAGACAGAGCTCGCACTGGATGTGGTGGGATCGCTCTCCCTAATGCCCTTCCACATTGTTCAGCAATCATCTGGTGCTCTTCTATGCATGTTACAGTGTTGCATAAACAAACTGAAGAGTGTACAAATCAAATGTTGCATCTGCCATCTTACTGTCTTCTTAAAATGGCATTTAAAAATATCTTTATGATCTGAATTTGTTGAAAATGCCCTGAGGAAAAACTGCCCAAACAAGCAGCTTTTCTTTCAACTTTTTAAACCCCCGCAGCAGAAATATAGTGCTCTTGCTCTCTCTCTCTCTATATATATATGTGAATGAAATTAAAATATATTGTTGGAATAAAGTAAGAGTAAAGGAAGATGGATTCCATCTTAATTGTTTTTAACAAAAAGAAAGAAAAAATACATTTCTTATGATTGGAAAAGAATATTGGTAGAATTCAGCAAATGATAGAAACACATTCTAGGGAGTAATGCTATCAAGATGGGGACATAGGTTGTTCCCAACTATAGTCCTTTCAATCTAATAAAGACCATATATGAAAAGCCCATAACTAACATTATACTCAATGGCAAAAAGTTAAAAACTTTTCCTATTAGATCAGAAATAAGACAAGGGTGTTCATACTCACCACCCTATTCAATGTAGAACTAGAAGTGCTAGCCAGAGCAATCAGGAATGAAAAAAAAAAAAAAAAGCAAAAAACAAAAAACAAGACAAGACAAAACAAAACAAAACAAAACAGACATCTAAATTAGAAAGGAAGAAGTGCAATTGTCTTTGTTTGCAGATGGCATGATCTTTATAGAAAATCCAAGGAATCCCAACAAAAAACTGTTAGAATCAATAAACACATTTGGAAAGTTGTAGAATATAATATCAACATATGAAAATCAGTTATGTTTCCATACACTAAAAATGAATTTTCTGAAAAAAAAATAAAGAAAACAATCTTATTTATAATAGTGTGAAAAATACTTGGAAATAAATTTGACCAAGGAGGGGAAATATCTGTACAATTAAAACTAGAAGACATTGATGAAAGAAGTTGAAGAAGACACAAATAAGTGGAAAAATATTCTGTGTTCATGGTTTGGAGGAACTAATGTTAAAGTGTTCATACCACCCAATGTAATCTATAGATTCAATTTTCTCTCTCAAGATTTCTTTCTTTTTATGAAAATGGAAAAAAATGATTCCAAAATTTGTATAGAACCACAAAAGACCCAGATACTAAAAGCAATACTGAGAGATAAGAACAAAGATGAAGGCATTGCACTTCCTGATTTTAAATTATATTGCAAAGCTATAGTCATGAAAACACTATGATATTGGCATAAAAATAGACACATAGGGGGTGCCTGGGTGGCTCAATTGGTTAAGCGTCTGCCTTTGGCTCAGGTCATGATTCCAGTGTCCTGGGATAGAACCCTGCTTCAGGCTCCCTGCTCAGTGGAAAACCTGCTTCTTCCTCTACCTCTCCCCACCCCCTACTCATGCTCTTTCTTGCTATCTCTCGCTTTCTCTCTTAAATAAGTAAATAAAATCTTTAAACAAAATAGACACATGCATTAATGGAACAGAATCTGGAGTCCAAAAATAAACCATTCTAAAACAATCAAATAAGATTTGACAAGAGAAGCAAGAACACTCAGTGGGGATAGACAGTCTCTTTAATAAATTGTCCTGAGAAAACTGGGTATTCACATTCAAAGGAATAAATCTGGACCCCTAACTTACACCACTCAAAAAAACTAGCTCCAAAAGGATTAAATACCTAAATATAAGAAAAGAAACCATTATACTCCTATAAAAAAGCATAGAGAAAATTTCCATGGCATCATTGTTTGGCAATGATTTTATGAAAATGACACCCAAAACACAAACAACAAAAGCAAAAATAAACAAGTGGGAGTACATCAAACTACAAATCTTCTGCAGAGCAAAAAGAATGACCAACAAAATAAAAAGCTAACCTATGGAATGGGGGGTAATATTTATAAGCCAAATATTTGATAAGGGGTTAATATCCAAATTTGTAAGAAACCCATACAAACCAAGAGAAAATAAATCCAATTAAAAAATGAACATTGGACCTGAATAGACATTTATTCAAAGACGATATTCAAATGGCCAACAGGTACATGAAAAGGTGTTCGATATCATTAATTATCAAAGATATGTAAATCAAAACCACAAGGAAGTATTATCTTACACTTGTTGGAGAGCCTATAATGATGAAGACAAGAAATAGCAAGTGTTGGTGAGAATGTGGAGAAAAGGGAAACTCTGTACTCTGCTGGTGAAATGTAAAATGTAAAATGGTATAGCCATTATGGACAACAGTATGGATTTCCCCTAATTAATTTTTAAAAATTAAAAATAGGAGTACCCTATAATCCAGTAATTTCACTTATGGATATATATTCAAATGAAATGAAATCACTATCTTAAAGAAATAGTCACACTCTCATGTTCTCTGTAGCATTATTTACAATAGCCAGGGCATGGAAACAACTCAAATGCTAAATGTCCATCAAACAGTTAAATGGATAAAGAAGATGTGATTATATATGTATATATTATATGTATATATGTATATATATGTTATATATATGTGTATGTGTATATATATGTGTGTGTGTGTATATAAACACAATGTAATAGTATTCACCCATAAAATGAAGGAAATCCTGCCATTTACAGCAGCATGCATGAATCTTGATGACATTATGCAAAGATAAATAGCTCAGAAAAACAAATACTGAATAAACTCACGTATACGTGGAATCCAAATTCACAGAAATAGAGAATAGATTGGTGGTTTCCATCCATGGAGGAAATCGGTAAAAGTGGTCAAAGGGTACAAATTTCCTGTTATAAGACAAATAAGGTCTGGGAATGTAATGTACAGCACGGTGGATATTGTTAACAATAATATATTTCACACTTGAAAGTTGCTAAGACAGTAGATTATAATAGTTTAAAACAATTGTAGCTATGCAAGATGATGTTTGTATTAACTAACCTTAATGTGGAAATCATTTTCCAATATATAGCTGTATAAAATCATTACTGGGGCGCCTGGGTGGCCTAGTCAGTTGAGCGTCTGACTCTTGGTTTTGGCTCAGGTCATGACCTCAGGGTCATGAGATGAAGCCCCACATCCTGCTCAACACTGAGTGTGCCTGAGTTTCTCCTTCTCTCTCTCTCTCTCTGCCTCTCCCCTCCACTCTCTCTCTCTAAAATAAATAAATAAATATTTAAAAGAATAAATAAAATCATTACTATGTGCACCTCAAATTTACACAATGTTCCAGGTCAATTATATCAATAATGTTGCAAAAAATTCCGATGACAAAATTAACAAATATTGGTGTTTTGACTCCATGTACAGGTGTCATGGAGAATATTTATTTAGAAAATATTACAAATAAGTGGATGTTTGGTCATTTTTTAGTTTGCCTTATTTTGTAAGAAGAGGACTAGCAGGTGTAATGATAAGAAAATCAAACCCTGATACTGTAATAGGTCTCTGATGATTTTAAAGCAGATGGGTGATACAAGTTTTGTATGAGAATCACACTCAAGGTGAATTGAAAGAATCAGAGAGTTGTAGAGACGGGAATGACCAGGTGTTACTCTTGCAGTCCATTCAAGAGGCATGGAAGACCTGAATTAAGTTATTTAGGGGGTGGAATGCCAGAGAATATATACTTTAAGAGAAAATTGAAAGGGTGTAATCATATTACCCTTGTGTTATTCTTTTAAAGAAGTACAAAATTTGTATTAGAAGCAAGTTATAATCAACTTATTTATCCATTTGACTACGTATTTATTTATTTATTCAACATCTCCCAAACATCTGTTTGTGTAAGAGAAAGTTTACTTATTTTCATATATATTACTGTTAATTCTCACAAAAAGTCTCCAAAATATATTATCATACATCATTTATGAGTGGGAAATTGAAGTTCAGAGAAATTAAGCAACTCACTTTAGGTCATATAACACAAAGTAGCAAGGAAAAATTAAATGTAGTTATATTGGCTGCCAACTTCCATTTCTTTCCAGTAAGTATATTGGGGAGAATCAAGATCAAAGCAGTGACCTCAATAGTTAGCACAGTTCGATATTGGAAGGATTCCTACAGCACTGCTTATATCTTTTCCATAACTGTTGGTCATGACCCATGGTCTTACTTTAATTAAAATTAAGTATGCTCACTTCTTTTTTCCTAAACCTGAATGGTAAGTTTCTTTTTTTTTTTTTTTTTAAGATTTTATTTATTTATTTGACAGACAGAGATTACAAGTAGGCAAGAGAGGCAGACAGGGAGAGAGAGGAGGAAGCAGGCTCTCTGAGGAGCAGAGAGCCCGATGCGGGGCTCGATTCCAGGGATCTGGGATCATGACCTGAGCCAAAAGCAGAGGCTTTAGCCCACTGTGCCACCCAGGCGCCCCCTGAATGGTAAGTTTCTTAAAGCAATTCATCATTGTTTTCTTTATCTTATACATCACTTTGATAAAAGCTGATAGTCAGCAAGTATTCTTGACTGGATGGGTGGAGAAAGATGTGTTAAGAACACAATCTCTTTCCCTCAAAAATGGAGTCAAAAGGCAGTGCAGGCAAGGAGAGGGTTCCAGAAGCATGGATCCTTACAGCAAAACTACAATTACTAGAAAGAAGAATATTGACTTTGGGATACGCTGGGACTCAGCCACCTAGATGGATAAAAACTGAGTTGTCAATCCAAACAAGACTAGATCACAAATACACCTAGATGAAAAACCAGATGTGATGATCATGAAAGACTAGAAATGAAATAAGTTCCATATCAGACTGAAGGAATTTTTGAGCCTCCCCAAAATGCATCTCTGGGAGCTTTGGATATGGTACATTGTGTGTTTTAAGAGGATTCCAAAGTTCAAGCATTTATCTGCTTTATCCTTCAATATTTCAGATTCAAAAAGCTATTGGCTTTGTATTTATTTAAGTGGCATTCATTTAAATGCTTTCATATATAGCTTTGAATCAATGTACATGCTTCCTCATTTAAGAATGAAGAAAATACCTAGTCAAGAGAATATTTACCTTGATTTTTTTTACTAAAAGTAATGATGAATTACACTATGTCATCTACACTCCCATGACATATCACTTTTATAACCCTTAATGTGGGACTACAAGACCTCAAGGTTAGAGGTGCAGGTAGTAGTTGTGCACAGGGTTTTTCTAACTGAGAAGCAACTGGCCCGTACAGGGATTAAAATCACAACCCCGGCCTCATAATCACCATTCTACCCTCCAGAGCTAACTGACCCAGACAATAAAGAGTGTAGAAGATACCCCTGAGCTATTAAGTTGATGAATGGGAAGTATTTCAGAACATGGCATCTTGTGAAAAATAATATAATAATTTAAGTAGTTGTCCATCCCAGTGGTACCAATTTATAGCCAAGGCTAATGCAATAGTTTTTTCTTACCCAGAGGCCAAGCATTGCTGAGTTACTTCAGAGAGGCCCAAACACATATACTATATAACAATGATACAATAAAGCTAAAACAAAAGCAGAATTGTACACAGAATTTTCAAATCAACCTTTCACCTCTATCATCAAAAGTAAAAAAGAAAGGAAAAATACATTGCAATGCCCTCCGAAATTGGCATTTTATTATTTAATTAATCTATATAAATAAATGCCTTTAAGGAGATGAAATGTCATGTTGTCATAAGAAAACTTTTTTTTAACTTTCTAGCACATATTAATAATAAAGTATAACACTTTACATGGCTTGGCAATCATCAGTTCACCTAAAATATATCCAGAGTGCTCTGGATTTGAGTTATTAAGGAATAAAGAAAATATCTGGAGTAATGCACTTATTAGTAGTTATATTTGAGCCACAATGAAGACCTTTGGTTTGAGATATTTGTTGTTAAAAAGCATGCAAACTTAGAGGGGGGAAAACATGTAAATTTATTCATTTGAGGGGAAATTAATAAAGAATATCTTTTGTTATCATTGGTTGGATTTGGTTTTGACCTGTTTGTCTTATATAGGTAGATAATTTCTTTTTTTTAAATATTATTATTTTTTCTCACCATAGCATATACCCTCCCCAATGTCCATCACCCAGCCACTGCATCCCTCCCACCCCCATCCCCTCCAGCAGCCTTCAGTTTGTTTCCTGAGATTAAGAGTCTCTTATGGTTTGTCTCCCTCTCTAGTTTCATCTTGTTTCGTTTTTCCCTCCCTTCCCCTATGATCCTCTGTCTTATTTCTCAAAGTCCTCATATCAGTGAGATCATATGATAATTGTCTTTCTCTGATTGACTTATTTAGCTTATCATAATACCCTCTAGTTCCATCCATGTCATTGCAAATGGCAAGATTTCAGGTTTTTTTTTTTGTTGGCTGCATAGTATTCCATTGTGTATATATACCACATCTTCTTTATCAATTCCTCAGTTGATGGACATTTAGGCTCTTTCCATAGTTTGGTTATTGTGTGCATTTCTGTTATAAACATTTGGGTGCATGTGCCCCTTCAGATAACTACATTTGTATCTTTAATTGTATTTTTATTTGTATCTTTATTATTTGTATTTTAATTGTATCTTTAATTGTATCTAGTAGTGCCATTGCTGGGTCATAGGGTGGCTCGATTTTCAACTTTTTGAGGAACCTCCATGCTGTTTTTCAGAATGGCTGCACCAGCTTGCATTCCCACCAACAGTGTAGGAGGGTTCCCCTTTCTCCGCAACCTCGCCAGCATCTCTCATTTCCTGACTTGTTAATTTTAGCCATTCTGACTGATGTGAGGTGGTATCTCATTGTGGTTTTGATTTGTATTTCCCTGATGCTGAGAGATGTGGAGCATTTTTCATGTGTCTGTTGGCCATATGGATGTCTTCTTTACAGAAATGTCTGTTCATGTCCTCTGCCCATTTCTTGATTGGATTATTTGTTCTTTGGGTGTTGAGTTTGCTAAGTTCTTTATAGATTTTGGACACTAGCCCTTTATCTGATATGTTGTTTGCAAATATCTTCTCCCATTCTGTCAGTTGTCTTTTGGTTTTGTTGACTGTTTCCTTTGCTGTGCAAAACCTTTTGATCTTGATGAAGTCCCAATAGTTCATTTTTGCCCTTGCTTCCCTTGCCTTTGGTGGTTTCTAGAAAGAAGTTTCTAGAAAGAAGCAGGCTGAGGTCGAAGAGGTTGCTGCCTGTGTTCTCCTCAAGGATTTTGATGGATTCCTGTCTCACATTGAGCTCTTTTATCCATTTTGAGTCTATTTTTGTGTGTGGTGTAAGAAAATGGTCCACTTTCATTTTTTCTATATGTGGCTGTCCAATTTTCCCAATACCATTTGTTGAAGAGACTGTCTTTTTTCCATTGAACAGTCTTGTTTTGTCAAAGATTAGTTGACCATAGAGTTGAGAGTCCATTTCTGGGCTCTCTATTCTGTTCCATTGATCTATGTGTCTGTTTTTGTGCCAGTACCATACTGTCTTGATGATTACAGCTTTGTAATAGAGCTTAAAGTCTGGAATTCTGATGCTGCCAGCTTTGGTTTTCTTTTCTAGATAGAGAGAGCTTGGAATTTAGAAAGCTACCCCTTATCGTTTGGAATCCCTGATCACATGACTAACCAGCTGTATTTGCCAAAATGATTACATAACTGACAGAATTTTAAAAATATTTTAATAATTCTATCCTGAACATTATCTAAATTACATATAATAACTCTATATGTGTGTATTACATATATGTTTCTTATTTTTTCTGCATATGTGTTGACTCATAAATAGATATGTATATGTATATATATGTATATATACACACACATATATATATATTTAAGGGGATACAAAATATGTAATAAGATGTAAGTAAAATAATTACATAGCCATAGATTATAAATGTATTCTGGTGAAAAGTTAATCTTTTCCCTAACCCAGAAATTAGTATAAAACTAGAAAAAATAAACAAGAAAGGCATATATAATTTAAACAGTATTATCAAAATCACGACCTAATTGTTATTTCTACAACACTGCACCTAACAACTGCATAATATATATTTTCTTCAAGGGTACATGACATATTTACCAAGCTAGAGCATATCCTTGGCCATAAAGTATGTATTAATAAATTTAATAGATTTCTGTCATATACAGTATGTTCTCTCACTGAGGTAAGTTAATGAGAAATAATAAAAATAGGAAGTATTTGGAAATTAAATGACATACTTCTAAATAGTGTGTGGAATAAAAAAAGAAATTATGAACTATTCTAGAAAATAACTCAATAAAGACTAAAATGAAAATACAATATATCACAACTGTGGAATGTAATTAAAGTCTTTATGGAGAAACGTAGACCATTAAATACATATATTTGAGAAAAATAAATGTCTAACTTCTGTGATCTAAATTTCTTAGTTAAGAAGCTAGAAATAGAAGACACAGAAAACTTAATGTAACCAGAAAAAAGAAATTTATCTAAGTAGAAATAAGAAAATAATGAGGATGAGAACAAAATCCAAAAACATAGGACACAGAAAAACAAGAGAGGAAAATTATCATAGCCAAAAGTTGGTTCTTTGGAAAGATCAACACAATTTATTAACTCCAACCTGTTTTTTATCATAACATGATAAAAAAAAAAGAGATAACTAAAATGTAAATATTAGAAATAAAAGATTCACTACAGACATTAAAAGAATAACAAGATATTGGGATTCCTGGGTGGCTCAGTTGGTTAAGTGTTTGCCTTTGGGTCAGGTCATGATCCCAGGGTACCTGAGATCTAGCCTCGCATCAGGTTCCCTGTTCGGGAGAGAGCCTGCTTCTCTTTCTCCCTCTGCTTGCTCCCCTTGCTTATAGTCTCTCTCTCTCTGTCAAATAAGTAGATAAAATCTTTAAAAAAAAAAAAAGGATAACCGGATATTTACGAGTTATTTTATTCCAATAAATTTGGAATAAAATTGATTTTATTTCAATAGCATATATAAAATAAGAAAATTATTTAAAAATTCAACTTACCAAAACAGACACAAAATGAAACAAAATTTGAATAGACTTGAGCCATTAAGGATTTAAATGTTTTATTAAAAATCATAATTGTAAACTCCTGTGAAGAGAAACTATATTGTTTTAATTTCGTATGGTACCCAGCGGTAGAAGAAGCAGGCATTAATAAATTATGAATATTTTTGTTAGAATCAACCAACCAATGAACAAAACAAAGCCAAAAAATCCAAAAACTTTACCACAAAGAAAACTCAAGACCAGATGGCTTCAATAAAGTTCCTCAAGTACTTAAAAGATTAAAAAACCCTATCTTCTACAATCTCTTTCAGAAAATAAAACACTTTCCTAGTTGTACTAATATAACTTTGTTTATTATTATATTTAAGGAGACCCACTCCTATACTTAACATAATACTGAAAATCTCAGCTACTGTAATTAGACAAGAAAAACAGACAAATAGAATAAAATTCAGGAAGGTAGAAACAAAGTATATTTGGAACTTTTGTGTTGATATAATTTTACATAAACATTCCTAAGAATCTACAAAATAGCCCAAAAAATTAGTAAATTTAACTTGATTAAAAAGCATAAGATCAAAACCCAAAAATCAATTGCATTCTCTATACTAACAGCAAACAATTGGAAATACTACTTTTGAAATATTTTCTCATAACAGTATCAAAAATATTAAATGCTAATGAATAAATTTAAGAAAAGTAGTTAAGTCCTAAAATTTAAAACTAATACTAAAGAAAATAAATGAACATAATGGTTTACTATGTGGCTCAGTCAGTTAAGCATCCAGCTCTTGATTTTGGCTCAGGTAGTGATCTCAGGGTCATGAGACCGAGCCCTGCCTTCACCTCTTGCTGCAGCTCATTGCACAGTCCACTTGAGATTCTCTTTCCCTCACCCTCTGCCCCTCCCCCACCCCAAATATGAAAAAAATTATAGCATCTAGGAGGTATGTAAAGGTCCATATGTACCTCCTAGATGCTACAATTTAAAAAAAAATACTTGCTTTCAAAGAATTTTCCTTTTGAAGAGAACATGCACACACACACCCACACACACACCCACACACACTACATGCCCAAAACTTCACAAGAAAGAATATAATTGAATGACAACCTAACTTGTACACCAGCTAATTGCTGACAAATCCATGTATTATAAGTTGGTTTGTAAGAAAAACTGGATTCAGTATAACCATAGTTAGCTCTTAACTATAAAATTTTAACAGGCAAAATTTAGAATTAGGCATAGAGTTTAGGAAAGTGCATAACAAACAGTGTTGAGCAAATAATAGTCATAAATATAATAATGAGTATGGTAGGTTGAGGAAATGCTGAAGAAAAGAGAAAAAAATCTCTGCTTTATATCAAATAATATAAATTCTGCAAATAATCAGGAATTATGCCAAAATATTTACATCTTTTCTCAGCAGAAGGGATATTTAGAATATGATTTTCTTCTTTCTTTTTCTATATTTGCTAAGTATTTTTCTAGTGATTTGCATTGATTTAGTTTTCACTTTTTAATACATGTTCTTAATTACCTGAGTTATATGCAAAGACAATCTCATTAAAAATTCATACAACAGAAAGTGAAATTAATACTTGAATCTAGATTTGTGAAGTCCCAGTTTATTCACTCAAAGAATGTTTCCTTACAGATCCTTTCTTTATGAATTTACCTTCTATTTTATGTTCAAAGAAAAGTATATAATTTTATATGATTAAAAAAAAAGACTTCCTGCTATGCTTACTCCTCTAAAACTGGAAGTTTACCGTTCTTAACATAATCACTTAGAAATGTTAGTATATATGTATATACAATTATGAAGTGATTAAAATAATATACATTGTTATATTAGCTGTTATTTTACACACACACACACACACACACAATTATTTCAATTCCTCCATGACTTTGGCTCCTGCCCAGGGAGTCCTGCTTCTTCCCACAGACCCCACCTGACAGACTACCAGCTGCCCCTCCTCTGCACCAGGCCCCTCCTGCAGCACTTTTCGGGGAACTTCACCTTTCAGAAATTACTTGTTATTTTGTCTTCACTAATGGCACTTTATGTTTCCTTGTTATTTTGGGTTTATCTTTCTAAAAAATACCGCTGCACCCATTTCTAGATACTATATGCAGAAGAGACTTGCAGATTCATGGGCTCAATCATCCATGTGGATTAATCCATATATTATTTTTTATGGGAAAAATTAACCACTTTCCACAATTTAAAAATGTTACAATCTAGGTGTTATATTTATAATCTGTTTTTCCTCAGGCAGTAAATCCAATCAAATACTGAACACACAAGGAACAAATTCAGCTTAAGAAATAAACTAAAGCTACTTAAAAAAATAAAAAATAATAAAAACTATTAAAAAAAATAAACCTGGAGCAAGTCAAATCGCATGCCAGAGAAGAACAGGCTAGGCTCGTGTGGGTGTCCCACAGAGGCATCTCTATTGCTATATTCTTCTACTTTCCTATTATTGCTCAGCTACTGTGATCTAGTCAACTGAATAAAAGACAAGGGAAACCAAAGGAGAAACAGATTAGACACTCTCCCGTTTTCCTACCCCGGAAGAGCATTGTCCTTGCCCTAATTCTCTACCCAAATACAGTTATTTCATCCATCTTTTACCATGAATTTGTTGTCTCTTGAAATCAATATTCATCCTGAGGAAACATTAGGTGATTCCCTTTCTTTTTTTCTATTTAATTATAATATCTTCTTCCCTTTGGTCCCCCAAATAGTTTGAGCTGGTAAGAAAAGCTAGATCTGGAGTGTATTAAAAAGAGAGGGAGGCCTTGGATCTATGTAGTAGCTTCATTATTGTCCAGCAGACGCTCACTGGCTTTCCCACACCACCAGCAAGAACAGAGGATGCTTCTTCATCACGTAATGTGATGGTTGGCCATCACTTGCTTTGGCCAATGGAATGTTAGTAAATGGGATGTGAGCAGAGGTCCTCATATGCTCTACAATATAACTTTGTTCTTGGGCTACAGTGATTTAAAATGGGGAAAACCTAGTCCAGGGAGCAGATGCATTTCCAGCCCTGGCCCAGGCACAATATCTCAGGGAGAACACCTGAGCCAGTCACAGCAGGAACCACGTGTGGGAAACCAGCACCCTGAAGCAGGGCTGGGCCAGCCAGCCCAGCACTTCTTCCGTCAGCCAAATGCCACTTGTCTGCACGTTCAGGAACATGAGAAGTGTTTGCGTTTATCTGTCACTGGGCTCGGAGCTACTCTGTTAAGAGGTACTTCTGTGGCAATCTCTGCCTATTACATTGTGAAATGCAACAGATGGGCTCAAAATGCAGAAACCTTTCCACAGTCTAGGTCTCTGGGAGCCAACAACCATTCTCATCAACCTCAGGAATATCTCTATTCCTTTCCTCACCTCTCATTTCTCAGACCTGAGGCAGGAAAGCAGGGAGGGTGCAGAGGGGAAGGAAAGAAGCATGTCACTTGCTGTTTGGCTCTTGACCTACAGCAAAGACACAAAGGAAGGAAACCCTGTGGATGGAGGACAGGAGAAAGCCATCTAGAAGCCAGAGGGTGACCAAAGCAAGATGCTCCTCACAGAACCTGGGCAGCTGTACTGCTCCTGGAGGTGATCCCGCATGAAGTAACAATCACAGAAATCTGACATGCCATGCTTTTATCAAGGAACAGTGACAGGCAGAAGTTCACCACGTCCCTCATGCAGCGTGATGTCCTCTTGATCTGTGTGCCCTTCCAGATCCTCTCTCACCTCCCCTCAGAAAGCATCAGGGAGATGCCCACTGATGCCATTTCCATGTATTCCTTAGACTGGACATAAGGGAACACTTCTTCTAAAGTGAGGTAAATTCCTGACTAGAGCGACCACCACGCAAGAACACACATAGCCACTGGTGGACCTCTTCACATTCATGTTAGCATTACCATTTAATAGTTCTGAGCAGTTACTGTAGTAAAGAAATGTGTTGGCATTGCCCAATTCTACAATTATTTTACCATATTTTTCACAGCAATGGAATTCTTTAAGTAATTATTAAAATCCTTTGAAACAGTGTTCTGAGGGAAAATAGTGTGGAGACTGAAACTATAATTAAGACTGTATCTGGGCGCCTGGGTGGCTCAGTGGGTTAAAGCCTCTGCCTTCGGCTCAGGTCATGATCCCAAGGTCCTGGGATCGAGCCCCACATCAGGCTCTCTGCTCCGCAGGGAACCTGCTTCCCTTCCTCTCTCTCTGTGTATGCCTCTTTGCCTACTTGTGATCTCTATCAAATAAATAAATAAAATCTTTAAAAAAAAAAGACTGTATCAGATTTATATATAGAATGCAACATATCTGGCATTTTTAATAAAATTTAAATAGTAGTTATTATCTAAAGTGCTTTCCTAAGATATAAAGTATAACAAATGTTCTAAGGAGGAACTTTTCAATAGTCTGTAAATAACCACCAATCAACAGAATCTAATTGAGCTTTATTGAATGTCCCACCAGACAACAGCAGAAAACACATTCTCTTAAAGCACTTGTGGAATATTCACAAAACTCCACACATTTAAAAGAAATTAAGTCACACAGAGTATGTTCTCTGACCGTAATGGAATCAAACTAGAAATCAGTAATAGAAAGACAACATGAAAAACCCCCAAAGACCTGGAAATTAAACATACATTTTTAAATAAGCTATGGGTCGAAAAGAAAGCCTGAAAGAAAAGAAAATAATGTATAAAATTCAACAAAAATTAAAATACAAAAATCTGTGAGTTGGTATTTTTCCTTTTTATCTACCTTAGGAAGTTTAGGATTATCTGTGGGAGTTCATAATTAAATTAACGTAGAAATAATGAGGTGCAGTCACTGCCCCGGGATTTTTACTTGCCTTCTTTGTTTAATTGCCTTGTTTATTTATTGTCTCTTTCTTGGTTCTTCCTTGATTGTAGGTAGCCTTCCTCCTGTTTTATCAGCACTGAAGTGAAATCAGAGACCATCCTTTCATCTTCCTTGTACAAACAGCAAGGATAGTATCTGTTTTAAGAGCTAATAAATAAATCTAAAAATAAAGAAGCTTCGAACCATGGATTACATATTAAATGGAACTGTTAGGTAATTTTGTGTAATTGTAGCTCATGTCTGAGTCTCTTGAAACAAACCCAGAAAATGATGATTTATTATGTTTGAACATTTCAACTCATGAAAGCATGTTGCTTGCTGAGGCAGTCTATTACGTTTCTAGAAGTTTTGATTGTTTGGGAGCTCTTTTAATTAGCCTGAAACCTATTTCAATTGAATTTCTACCACTTGGTACTTCCTTAGTTTGACTTCCCAGATTTGGGGGAAGTCCTAGTCAATCTACATACATTTTTTTCCAATAATTTCTTTTGCAGATTTTATAAATCACTCTTAATCTAATCTTATTGCTTACAGTGTCACTGCTGGGCACACTGGCTAAGGGCCTCCTGCTCTCTCAGGACTAGACATAGTTTCTATCTGTTGAGATCCTCATTCCAGGGAAGTATCCACCTGCCTCCTCATCCTTCCCTCTGAACCAGTCTGAGTGGCTTGCTCACTAGCAGGCCTCTGGCTGTTTTTCTGCCGATGTGCATTCCTGCTTAGCTTCTCAACCCCTCCCCAACAACAACACAGGGGGTGGGGTTGGGATGGCCATCCATTGTCATTCAAAATTTTAGAACATCTTACTTACTTTTGTCATTATTCCATCAGGAAAATTGTTGGTCCTGCCCTCTTGTTTTTTCTGTCCCAAATCTCTCCTGTTCCCTATTGTACATCTCATGACATATTGATTAGTAATTTAACACTCTTGATGAGAAGTTTCTATAGAAATGGTTTCAGATACAAAATCTATAGGTTAAGAAATCAAAATGTAACAGCATAAAGAGTGAACTGTGCTTTTTGAATGGATTCCTGGACTCAGTAACTACTAAGAACCACATCAGCACCCGAGTGGCCCAGACTGATTGCGGATAAAGGTGTTCTGGGTCTGAAAGATTCTCTGTGAACAGTGAAGAGATAAATTTTGCCACTTACTAATTCTGTACACAGAACTCCAAAAAGTCCCTAAAGTAAACAAAGCAAGTAGCTAGGAGGGAAATACTGAATGTGGGAGAGATGATGAGCTAATTACATAATTATTAAAATATATTAAAGTAAACAGCCAGCAAATCTGAAGGGAATGAACTCATCGTCTGAATGCAACTTCTCACAGGATGTTACCAAAACAATAAAAGAGAGTGAGCATGGCTGTATCACGAAACGGAATATTTCATGCTTCATTGCTAGTTTCACTTAAATACATTCCTCTGAATAAAAAAAAATACATTCCTCTGAATAATGTTAAATCTCAAAGTGGAAATATGATGTTTCATTACTATTTGCAAAGATTCTCCCTTTTTTACAGTATAAAGACAGGAAGCATATTTTTCTCTGACCCATCTTCTTAGGTTCAAGGGAAAAAAAAAAGAGAGATTAAATAAATAGCTGATAATTTAGTTGGTGTGTGAATGAGAAGTGCTTTTAGAATTAAGTGCATTTGGTATGTCAGAATAACTGCATTTTCATTAATGTGAATGATATGAGCAGGGTGGTTCACAGTTTAGTATGCTGGCTTGCACATTAGAATCTTACTCACGATGTGGTCTGGCTTCCTTGTTTTCATTAAAGTGCTGCCTCTCGGCAGGAACCCAGACAAACGGGGTGCCTGCATCACTCTGTGTGACTTTCTGTAGGAAGCTTCCATAAAGGGCTGCATAATTGTGAATAAGCCCTTTGGAAGAAATGTGAACACTTCCATTGTGTTAAAACAAGGAAAGAGGCCAATGTTGGAGAGTAGGTCGCTACAGTTTCACCAAATTATGGAAGGGAAAAATGCATGGAGCCAATTTGAAAGCCCAGCTGCATCCTTCTAATCTAAATATATAGTGAGATAAGGGTTCAGTTTTCTTAGCTTTGAGTAAAATTACAGCTCTATTAAGGTGATGATTAAAGAGATTTTTTTAAACTTTATAAAAATAATACATCATCAAAAAAATAATAATACACCACAAACTCAACCACCCTTTTACCAAAATTTTAAATGAAATAAGCCTTTCAGTGAGCAAAATTAAAATGCTTCTGGCGTTGTCAATTCCCTAATTAAATCCAGCGGTGGATTTAATTAATTCGCTCATCTCCACTCAGCCCTATTTTCTTACCTGTTTGTCTGGGCTAGACCCAAACCCCAGACCTCTGCTTCGGTTGGGTGGAGCCCTGGGCTGTCCATGGAATATGTGACACTGGTCTTGAGTGAGAGCTCGGGCTCCCATTATTCTGGGTTAGAATATCCTCCCTACCATCGCTGCCTCCCCTTTCTGTGTTCAGGTCCAAACTCATTGGACAAGGTTGTGTTTCTTCCAGCCACATGGGATTAGAGTTGCTCGGTTACCGTGTTCAATCACACAAACAGGTCTCTGCACTGCTGTTTCAGCGGGTCGCTGACTGGGCTGCCCCATTGCCCAGACCCAGGGGTGCGGGATCATTCACAGGAAACTCTAAGCTCTTACCCTGCCATTTACTAGGAGGTGCTTCTCTGAAACTCAGTTTCCCAATGCCCTTAAAATAGAAATTATAAAAGTCGTATTAACCTACTATTAGAATTTCATGAGCCTTCTACATAATTGGAGTGTTTTGTAAACTATTAAATTCTACACAGGATGGGTTTTTATTATTAAAACTGCTTTATGTGAATATGGTTTGTTTCTTTGACTAATTAAAAATTATTGATGGGAAAGAACCATCCTCCATACTCCATTGAGTTCACAGAAGTTTAACAGACACACAAAGCATTGCAGATTGTAGGGGTTTCATAATACTGTTTGAACAAATGTTAGTTCATATATTACCAATGGATGGAAGAGTCATTCAGTTACCCAAATTCTCAAAGACACACTGCTGAAATCACTAACTAATCCTACTGCCTGGATACCTGGGACATGACTAGTATCTTCCAGAAAATCCTGAATCCTTCCATGGCTCCAGTTATAAATTCCGTCCTCAAGAAGCACAGTGCCTTCTAGAGCAACTGGCCCACAGTGATTTGTACAGCAGCCGATTTATAAGTACGGGGAGCTCTCTACAAGGTTGGTATTCAACAGTCAACATGACTGCACCGGTTGTTAACCTTTTTGATCATGACGCATCACAGTGAGAGCACAGGAATCAAAGATGCCCAGTGAGGGTAAAAACCAAATGCCTTAAGCTTTCAAGATGGAAAGGGTGACCCAAGTAGAATTGAATGCTCACAGATGCTATAGAGATTGGGTGCAGTATGCAGTTGGAACAGCTCTTAAATATCTTTTAAAGTAAACAAAGCAGCCTTATGCATAATACATGGTGGTTTGGCTGAATGCCTAGTGATTGCAGAACCCCTTTGGGGACAGTAGGTTGAGAGTCGGCATTTATTAAAACATACAAAAAGAATAATAACAATAATGAATCTTAACTCTTGTTTTTCTATCTTGTCTTTGCTTCAGAGACACAGAATGCTCAGATGCTCAGATAAATAAATAACAGACAATCTTCTAAAATTGCACCTGTGTTTAAAACATTTCTGGGCATACTAGCAGGACTCTCTGATTTGACTCCCCCCCTCCCCCAGTAAGCAACCCCCTCCCCCTTCTTCCTAAAGACAGGCTTGTGATTCCTTCCAAGATGCGGATGATTGAATCAGGTCTCCCTAGGTCTCCCTAGGTCTCCCAATGCCAATTGCAAAGATTTAACCATTCTTCCCTCCTCTACCTCCCTTGAGTTTCCCCAACTCCTAATTCCTCCTTCACAAATCCCTATGTTTATCTATGCCTTAGTATTTTTATAACACTCAGTAGTCTTCAAATACTACTAATAACGTAGTCTTACTAAAGACTACTAATAAAGTCCTTTGTTCATTCGTAAGAGCCTGCATCAACCCTGCAAGAGAGTTTGGATAAATAAAGCAGGTGAGAGAATTGCCTTACAGAAAAATTATGTAATTTGTTTGGCAATTCACCAGCTTTCTCTATTAAGTGAATTTTTCCACTTTTAAGGATCACTAGTTCTGAACCTTTCTCTTTCTGTGCAAGCTCTCCTGGACCGTCACTTCATCTGCTGTCCACATGGAACATGCAAACTTTTGAGCAAGGAACTTCACAGCTTGATATTTAGTCAAGAAAAATTAAAAGTTTTCCACAAAATAGACATTACAGAATATTAAAGCATCTTACTCAGAATTGACCCAAACCAGAAACAACTTAATACATACCAAAATGAAATGCACAAATAAAACATGATAGGTTGAAAGAAATTCAGTATTACATAGCAATGGAAGTGAATGAGCTGTCATGTTGGATGGCATGGAAAAGGTTCACAAGCAGAAAGAGTGAAAGAAGCCAGGCAAAATCAAACACAAGCTTTATGATTTCATTTATGTAAATCTCAGTCACATGCAAAGCTAAGTGATGGTGTTAGAAATCTGGAGAGTTACTTTCCTTTATAGGGGTGATGACTAGGAAGAAACTGGAGAGACGTTTCTGGGTTTTTCAAAGATATATGGGTAAAGAGGGCTGGCCACACAGGTGTTTTAACTTTGTTAGAAATTATCTATGTTTATTACTTGTGCATTTTTCTTATGTACATTATGCTTCAATAAAAATCTACTAAAACACAAGCTCTAGTATCTGTCATGAAAAAACAATATTCTTCCATTGTCTCTCCTGACCTTTTAGTACTATATCACTTCCCAAATTTGCATTAGCTGCTTTAAAATCATTGCCTGTGCCATCTGACTTTTTGAACTCAAGGTAGACAATTTTCTGAAGATTTTCATTAATTTCCAGAAAAATTAATTCCATAATTTTTTCCTCAAAGTAGTATGAAAAAAACCAACTGTGCAATGAAGCTCTTTTTCAATTTGAATTCAATTAGCCACCATATAGTACGTCTTTAGTTTCAGATGTAGTGTTCAATAATTCATCAGTTGTATACAACATATGAAGTTTTTTTAAGAATTGTGATTCACCGTGTCCCCCAGTTTGAGTTGGAGAGCTGAAGTTTACAATTGAATAACATGTAAAAAGGACCCAAAGAAATAATCCTTTTAAATATTGATTTGCTTTTAGATCTCAACTTGACCTTGAAAATGCTTTCTTTCATTTACCCCTCGCTAAGTAATTAAAAAACTCACGTTTGAATTCCACTTTGCTCATCTGAAAATACCACTTGGGGAAGGAAAGAAAGAAAGACTCTATCCAAATACCTTTTACTTCACCCACTCCCAAATCTTGATCTTTCCTTTTCCTATGAGGATTCCGTAGCCTACCATGACAGTCATTGTTAGCATTGTCCCCTCTGTCATTGTTCTGCCTGGACAGGTGGGTAAATGAAGTCAGACACCTTTTGTGGACACTAGAGACAGCCAGAGGGCAGATGTGGATGGGACTGCTAATGACATGTCCTTGCTCAGTGATGGCACCTCACCGAATGACAATAAGATTCTCGGGCCAGGCTGGGACATTATGCTGGCAGGACTGATGACCATATTAAATAACTGGCAGCAACGACAGTAAGAGATGTCATTCCACCCCTTGGGGGTCTGCCCTAGGCAGCCATTGGTTTGTCTTTGGCAGCTTCTCCCTTCTGCTTATCTTTCATCTGTACCCATTTCCAAATTCCCCTGCCTTTATATTGCCTATGAAGTAACTGGTAACCAAATCTCTCCTTATAAACAGTGATATATGTGTTTAAATGTAACCTACTCAAAAGGCCCACTAGCCAGGGTTTTGAAATAGTCTAATCAGAAATCAACTGCAACAGAATGGTATTTAGTATTCATAGTCCACTGGGAATGGGGGCTTAAAATATATTTACTACCGTAAGTGATATCTGAAATAAGTTATACTGAGAAAAGGAGAATGTTAAAGATGGTAAAAGTGGGCAAGAATTTATTAATATTTCTAGATCCAATAAGTTACTGGGGTTTAAGCCTCCAACAAAGCCATTACTGGGGTTTAAGCCTCCAAAAAAGCAACCAACTAGCTGTGGGTCAAGGATCACAGCCCACAGCCCTCTTGCTTATCCTTCTTACTTCACAGAGGTTTCCTTCTCTGATAGAAAAGCGAGAATATGATTGCAGGCTTCCAAGATATTACTTCATGCATAGGAATAGCTGGAAGAGTCTAGGTGACAGAGTAGACATTATATGCCATGTGATCCTTTTCAATTTGCTTGATGTGTGTTTCTGTGTTCAGCAGAATGTGGTCTACAACTTGCTTTCATTATAAATAACATCTGGACGTGAGGTTGTAAGAAAAGAGATTTATATCCTCATTTACCTGTAACTGCCAGAATCCAGAATTCTTTATTAAAACCATTGTCCATTTTTGACCAGTAAAATGGTTTGGATTAGTGTGTAATTGTCATCAAGGTGCCCGTTAAAGTACACCTAAACCGTGTTACGTGATACAGATGCTCAGCATTTCAATCTAGACTCAAAGGGAGCTTTATCTTCCAATTATTATTACTTTTGTCATAGGAATGTACATCACTGATCATTCATGATTATAATATTTTAATTATTAATGTAACACAGTTATTGATTTCAGTGTATTTAAAAATTATAAAATCACTCAATAACATTATGGGCTCTCTATGAAAATGTTAACTCAAATTATACTCCCATCTTCTGCTTTTCCCAAATTTACATTACAAAGAGTCTGATTACAGTAAAAATAACATGGAAAAATATTACTTAAGTATGTCATGAAAAATTAAGAAAAGCTGATTTGAATATATTGAGAAGTTGAATTATAATAAAAATTATTGCAGTTTCCCTCTTTAAATAACCAAAAGGTACATTAAGAGAAAAGGTACTCTAATCACTACTTAGAAAGATTAGAACCTTGGAAAGGTAACTATGGAAAGGTAAATTTAACTCTCTGCTGAGTAGTATTCAGAAAGTATTTATACTTTGATTCAGCATTTAAGAAGCTTGGAAATGATCACTTTCATCCTCACAACAAGAAAAGCTGAACACACTGAAAACCAACTACTCTCCTTAGATCCACCAGAGAAATGAGGTCACAGGAAAAACTGCTTCCTCCCAAATTAGGGAGATAGGCAGTGAATCACAGATTACTGAAGCAGAAGTCCAGAATCAGAAACTGCCACGTAGCTGGTACCTGGGGAATACAGGGGAACAACCTACATGTCTTGAGCCTTATACTGGAAGTCTCCAGGGAAACCCAAAGATGACACAGAGACAAAAACAAGTGGATTTTAATCTACAACACTATAGCAAACAGTAAACACAGTCTAAGGAATAGCTAGATAAACACAAAGCCTCACACTAAAGGCCTACTTACCTCAGGTCCTTTAATCCAGCCATCATGTCTGGCTATCAACAAAATATGGCAAGGCATACTCAAAGACAAAACTTGAAACTGGTTTAAAGAGAACAAGTAAGCCTCACTAGCAGATTCAGATATGGTAGAGATTCTGGAATCATCAGACCAGCAATTTAAAACAATTATGATCGATATGCTGAAGGCTTTAAAGGAAAAGTGAACAACAAGCAGGAAGAATGGGGAGTTTAAGCAGAAAGATAGGGACTCTAAGAAAGAATAAAAAAGAAAATGTGTTGCAGCTGACAATGAGAAGTGCTTTTGATGGACTCAGTTATAGACTGGGCATGACTAAAGAAAGAATCAGTGAGCTTGAAGATATGTCAGGAGAAACCTCCAAAACTACAATGCAAGTAGAAAATAATTTAAAAGACGGAGCAGAATATCCAAGAACTGTGAGACATTTATAAAAGATGTAACATATGCATAATGTGGATACCATAAGAAGAAAGGAACAGAAGAAATACTTGAAGTAATAATGACTAAGAATTATGCAAAATTAGTGATAGACACCAAAGCATACATCCAAGAAACTCAGAGAACATCATCTAGAATAAATATATTTAAAAATGTACACTGAGGTATATCTTATGTAAATTGCAGAAAATCAAAGATAAAGATTAAGTATTGAAGGAAACCAGAGGAATGAACACTTTATGTAGAGAAGATCAATTATACAAATTACATCAGATATCTCTTCAGACTTCAGACAAGCAAGAGAGTGAAATAAAATCTTTAGGGTTGAAAGATAAAACCACCAATCTAGAATTATGTATCTAGTGAAATTATTCTTCAAAAATGAAGGAGAAATAAAATTTTCTCAGAAAAACAAAATTTGAGGGTATTTGTTGTTACTAGACCTGCCTTGTTAGAAATGTTTTAAAAAGTTTTTCAGAGAGAAGGATTATAATATAAATCAGAAAATCAGATCTATGTAAACAAAGAAAGAGCATTGGAGAAGAAACAAATAAAGGTCAAAACAGAATATTTCAATTTTCTTATTCCTAAATTTGCCTGATAGTGCTCTGTTCAAAATGATATTAACAATTTTTTTTTGTTTTTCACATCTATTGAATTAACTGTATTATTTTTTTCCTTATTAACAGGAAGAATTACATTTTAGTATATGTGCTGCCAAAGCGAGCACAACAGGAAGAATTACATTGATTGATTTTCCCATGTTCAATCTACCTTGCATCCTTGGAGTAGTACCACCTAGTCATGGTGTAGAATCCGTTTTATACATTTCTGGATTCAGTGCAGTGGCAGTTTGTTGAAGATTTTCATGATTCCTGAGGTATGTTTGTAATTTTTTGTGATGTCTGGTTTTGATATCACAGTAATACTGGCCTCATAAATAAGTTTAGTTCCTTCCTCATAATTTTTGGAGGTGTTTTTAAAAGATTAATGTTAATTTTTCTTTAATAACTTGGTAGAATTCACCAGTGAAGCCTACTGGATCTGGATCTGGGCTGTGTGTGTGTGTGTATGTGTGTGTGTGTGTGTGTGTGTGTGTGAGAGAGAGAGAGAGAGAGAGATTTTTTAATTATTAATCCGTCTCTCTTCTTTTTATAAGTCTGTTGAAATGTTCTACTTTTTGAGTCCATTTCAGTAGTTTGTATCTTTCTAGGAATATGTCCATTTCTCCGAAGTTACGTGATTTGTTGGTAAATAGGTAAAAGATAAATTATTAATTTTGCTGTTAGAAATTACCATATAATATTATTATCTATAATATTACCTTATAGATCTTTTTTCTTCTATAAACTTGATGGTAATCACCACTCTTTCTTCCCTGATTTTAGGATTTGAGCCTTTGTTTTGTTTTGTTTTAATTTTCTGTTCTTTCTAGATCTAAAGGTTTATTAGTTTTACTGATCCTTTTCGAAGAACCAACTAGAATTCCTTCTTTTTTTCTCTAATGTTTTCTATTTTCAGTTTTGTGTATTTCCACTCTTATGATTTCCTTCCCTCTATTTTTATTGGGGGGATACTTTTCTTGTTTCCTCAGATACAAGGTTAGGTTATTGATTTAAGATCTTTCTTATTTTTTCAGTAGAGATATTTATAGCTATATTTCCACCTAAATGCTACTTTAGCTGAACTCTTAAGTTTTGTTATTTTGTGTTTTCATCTTTATTCACATAAAAGTGTTTTCTAATCTCTCTTGTGATTTCCTCCTTGATCAACTCATTATTTAACAATGTGTCCTTTAGGGTCTACATGTCGTGCATTTCCAAAATTTCCTTCTATTTTTGATACCTAATTTCATCCTGTCATGGCTAGAGAACATACTTTGTACATTTCACCCTTTTAAATTGGTTTTGATTGTTTTTGGATTAATATATGATTTATCCTGGAGAATGTTCATTGTGCACTTGAAGACAAGGTGTAATCCTTTATTTTGGGGTTGAATGTTCTATAGTTGTAATTTTTTAAAGATTTTATTTATTTATTTGACAGAGAGACAGAGAGAGAGGGAACACAGGAGAGGGAATGGAAAAGGGAGAAGTGGGGTAGATCCCAGGACCCTGGGATCATAACCTGAGCCAAAGGCAGACGCTTAACGACAGAGCCACCCAGGTGTCCCTGTAATGTTTTATATATTGCTCATGTCATCTGTTTCTGTGGTGGTCTTCCTATCCATTACTAAAAGGAGAACATTGTCATCTGTAACAGTTACTGTTGAACGTCTATCCTCTCTTCAATTCTGTCAGGATTCTTTTTCCTGTATTTTGGGTCACTGTTGTTAGGTACAAGCATGTTTTTAAATGTTACCATTTTATCTTTATAAAATATCCTCCTTTGGCTCTAACAATAATTTTTTTTTCTTGGAGTCTATTTTGTCTGATATATATGTGTGTGTGTGTTTGAATTTAGACTATGTCTCTTGCCAATAACAAATACTTTAATATTTTCTTTCAAATCCCTTCTGATAATCTTGTCTATTGATTCTTTAATCCATTTACATACACCAGACTTACCAATAAAACTGGCTTTACGAATTCTGTTATTTGTTTTCTGTATGTTTTCATTTTTCCTCTTTTATTCTTCCCTCTTTACTGTCTCCTTTTGTATAATATAGATATTTTTATTTTCTATTGCATTATTTTTATTCTTTATGAATTATTTTACTACATTTTTGAGGATGTTTTTAGTGTTGTCCTGTAAGTTATAAGTAATGTCTTCTTTAAAGTAACATATGTATGGGACGCCTGGGTGGCTCCAGTTGGTTAAGCGGCTGCCTTCGGCTTAGGTCATGATCCCAGCGTCCTGGGATCGAGTCCTCCATCAGGCTCCTTGCTCCGCAGGGAGCCTGCTTCTCCCTCTGCCTCTGCTGCCACTCTGTCTGCCTGTGCTCGCTCTCTCACTCTCTCACCCTCTCTCTCTGACAAATACATACATTTTAAAAAATTTAAAAAAAAAATAAAGTAACGGGTGTGTGTGTGTGTGTGTATTTTTTTTTTTTTTTTTTTTTTTTTTTTTTTGCCACATCAGATCTACTCTTGGGCTCTTATATTTAAATTTTCATTTCACAGGTGCCTGGGTGGCTCAGTTGGTTGAGCATCCAACTCTTGATGTCAGCTCAAGTCATGATCTCAGGATTGAACCCCACATCGGGATCCACACTGGGCATAGAGTCTTCTTAGCCATCTCCCTCTGTTCCTCCTCCTGCTCTCTCTCTTTCCTAAGTAAGTAAGTAAATAAATAAATAAATAAATAAATAAAATCTTTAAGTTTTCATTTCAGTTATTGTGTTTTTTCAACTACAGAATTACAACTTGATTGTCTTTACAATTTCTATCTCATTTTTCTAGTTGATGATACATCACACTTAAACTTCTCTTTAATTCTTTGGAAAACATTTTTTTAATATTTAAAATACATGATGTAAAAATTACGTATAATAAATCTTGTATTTGGACTTCTTCAGAAACAATTCTATTAACTTTTTTCCTGGGTGTGGACCATATTTCCTTGTTTCTTTGCATATCTTATACATTTTTTTTCAAAAGTTGGACTTTTTATATTATGTGACAACTCTAGGAATCACACTCTTACCACCACCACCCCCTCCGCCAGGGTTTGTTTTTGTTGATGTTTGTTGTTGTTTCTCTTACTGCCTTTTTTAAAAAAAGTGATTCTGTAATATGAATTCTTTGTCATATGTAGCCACTAGAATCTCTACTTAGCTTAGCAGTCAGCTAATTAGACAGGAGTTTTCTTCTGTGCTTGGAATCAGCTTTTGTTGTGCTTTCACTTCTTCCTTGCACAGAGCCTCAAGGTCAGCCAGAGGTGAGACCCTAGGACTCCTTAGGCTTTTGAGCAGAATGTGCACAGCCCTGCTCAGGTGCAAAGCTCAACAAGTAGTACAGGCCTTCTAGATTCCCAGAACTATTGTGGAGCTTTTCAAAGTCCCCCATAGACATCTCATGCTTCCCCATCTCCTTTTAAGGTTTTTTGTTCACCTCACTGTTTTTCCCAATTGCTACCACCCACTCGGGCAGCTGCAATGTCAATTAGTTGCTGCAGATGTTTTCCAACAAACAACCCTGGAGAAAGGCTATTCCCACTGACTGAGCTCTAACTTACATCAAATAAAACAAGCCTTGCGAGTGTAATTTTCCAAGGAAACACCAGACAAGTCAAATAATAACAGTTGCCTGGGAACTAGGTTTTTCAGGAGCTCTAGTCACCTTCTGCACCTTCCCAAGACTACTGGATTGCTGGTTCTCACTGTGACAAAGGACTGCTTGTTTTTAGGGTACCACTGAAATAGAGAAAGGGGGTTCTTCTTACTTGGATTTTGCTGAGCTCCCTGCATGTTCATATTCGTGTGTTTAATAGACTTGGAAAGTTTTAAGCCATCACTTCTAATATTCTCTCTACCTTTTTCTCTCTCTCTTCTCTTTTGGAACTCCCCAGTGTAAGTTGATCTACTTGGTAGTCACAAGTCCCTTAGCCAATAACCACTTTTCCTTAATCTTTTTTCCTTTCTGTTCCTCAGAATCAATATCTCCCATTGTCTTGTTGAGTGAATTTTTCATTTCTGTTCATCATCCTTTTCAAGTCCAGAATTTCTTCCTGTTTTTTTTTTTCTAGGTCTTCTGTGTCTTTGTTGATATTTCTGTTTTGAACACACAACATTTTCTTGACTTTCTCCATGTTCTTCTTTAGTTCTCTGAGCACTGGTTGTTTTAAAGTCTTTGGTGGATATGTCATTAAAGTCTTTTCCAGGGACAATTTCCGTTAACCCTTTTTTTCTCATAACTGGCCATACTTTTTTTTTCTTTTGTATGCCTTGTGATTTTTTTCATCAAGAACCAGACATTTGAATCTAACAATAGGACAACTCTGGAAATCAGATTTTCACCATTTTTCATGGTTTGATGACTTTTGCTAATTTTTTCTCTTTTTCTTCTTCTTCTTTTATTTTTTAAATTTCTTTAGGCTGTCTATATGCCAAGATTCAGCCTGAGATGTAAACTTATGTTTGTTTGTTTGTTTCTGGGACTGTGTCTTTTCCTGGGCAGTCCAGTCACTTTCTAATTTTCCCCATATATGTAGTTGCTCTTGAATGTCCTAGTCTTTAATGTCTGGCTCCCGGAAAAGGAAAAAAAAAAAGAGAGAGAGAGAGAGAGAGAAAGGATAGGAAGAAACAAAATAGCTCTTGAAATTAAAATCCCCTGGAAGTTCTTCAGCCAGAGAGGGAGGGCCATGTAAAAATGAGGGGAGGTAAAACAACAGGGGCTTCCCACCTCTTTGTGCCTTTGTGACCAAAGGCAGCAATCAGTGACCTGAGCACAGATCCCCAGTATTTGCAGAGCAGCGTCTTTTTGCCTGCCTGGCTCTTGCAAACTGTGCAAGTTCTGCATGCTTCTTATTCCACCATCTTCCCAGAATCCTCCTTGGTGTGTCCTTATAGTACTGAAAGCCAAAAGAGAGGGCCGTCTATCTTAACATGAAAAAAAAAAGTGTTAGTAAGGATCTCTTATGATTTTTTATTAATGTTCTTATAGAAATTTGTCTATGTATAGACCAAATAACCATAATTTTTAAAATAGTCTAAAGACATATTCATATGTTCAAAAATGCTTACATCTTTAAAATTTTCATTCCCCCTTTTTTGGCACATTTTATAATGTATGTCATTAATTATTGTGAGTATTCCAAAATCATTTATTAATAAAATGTGGCATTTCCCTGGCAAGAAAAATCCCATTAGTGCTTTGCTATAAAAGCCCCATAAGTAGAGTTCTCAGTACTTTATCAGCTTTCTGTCCTCTTTTTGAATGACAGCCTGAATCATTAAAAACAGTAAGCACTAAAATGATTTATTTTCATCTAAACAGAGATTACTTAATTTAATTAAATATGCTTTATGCTTTGCAATTGCCACAAAGTGGTTCCTGCAAACTTCTAACTCATTATTTAAAGCATCACAGCCTCAGTGGAATACTAAGAGGGTACAGTTCCACTATGTAAACATCTTTAAAAATTCAAGAACTCTCCAGAAATTCTATGTTGGCCTATGAAGCTTACATAGTTCCTGGTCTTTTTTTTTTTTAATTAAAATTACTATACTTTCTTTCATACCTCTGAAATTCTGATCTGCTTTTTGTGCATGTATTTATAAAATGCAGGCAAAGGATTATCTCTAAAATATTAAGAATTGTATCCTCAATTTTTCCTGGTTTTACTTAACTCACCCTGATTCCTTTTCCTCTCTTTACACTGAAACTTTTTTTTTCCTGTCCCAGGGCTTTATTTTCTAAGTTTGAAATTCAAAAATATATAACTTTCACAATTTAAAATAAAATTTGCTGTTTTCAAACTACGAGTGTACTGTATCTCATTGAATTTCTTGTATTTTCAAAACACATTGGCATTCTTCAAAGTCATTTTTTCCTTGAGGATAAACATAAGTTCCCCTCATTATCTTCTTGCTGACTTTTGGTTTGCAACAATTTGAAAGCAAGGTTGGCCTACGTATATCTGACAGAAGCCAAGAGGGTAGTAGCACCACCCAGTATGGGGAGTGTTCAAGGACTCTGAAGTCACACTGGCCAACTTTAAATCCGGCTTTACTACCTTAGCTGTCCAGTTACAGGGAGGTCACATTTCCTCCTTGAGTCTCAGTTTCTCTTTCTGTAAAATGACAATTAGAACAGAACCCATGTGAGAGGGTTCTTGTGAGGAGTAGATGAGTTAACATATGTGAATTATTTAGCACAGTAACTGCTGTTTAGCAAGTACTGAAGAAATGGTAACTTTCATCAGCTACATTTTCTTTAGGACCACATTAATGCTGGACTTCTACACTTCAGGTACATTATATCCTATCTGCAAACTATATTTGCAGAAGAGGTATTGTGCGCTCACTTTATAGATGAAGGAATAATGTGCCCAAGACTGTAGCTGGAGCCAGATGTCAACGCAGGGCTAGGCCAGAGCTTCGACTTCTCGTGTCCTCCTTTCAGAGCAGAGAAACTGAGAAAACAAACCAAAACACAAACTTGGAATCTTGTTTCTGACACTGAATAGGTAGAAAACCTGAAATGTGGCATCTTTTCTAGGTGACAAGGGAAAGATGATTGAAAACCAAAGCAAAGTTGGAAATAGGTCTCGTTCACTTAACTGGAGGGTTTGGGAAAGTCGACGAACACCCTTGGGTCAACCTCTCTGCCCGCGACTTCTTCAGTCTGCCTGAAGCTCAGAGAGAGCCACACGCAGAGCCCAGACTACACAGCCCACAGAGACAGGGTGGGGATGAGAATACGATGAGAACGGGGCCTGGCAGCAAGCCCTTCACAGCCTGCGCAGCTACGCTCGATGGCGAGGGAGCGGTCAGCCCATCTCTGGTCAGGAGACTCGGCCCCTGCTTCTACACCACAGCGTAGAGAAGGCTGCACCGCCACTCACTTGAACGACAAGCTCGGATGGCGTATGCTTCCAATCCTAAAGCTCTCAATAGACCCTACAGAGATGCAACTGCACGGAGAAAACCCCGTCATCAACTTCATTATATCTCACCTGTTCTCGTGCTCAGCTGAGGACACGAGTTCCTGTCTCTCTAAGGAACAGGAATAGAAATAATCAGAGGAGACTTCCCACAAACATTGCCCACCACGCCCGGTCCCTCTACCTGTGCATTGTCCCCACTTGTTCAAACCTTGACGCCTGTGCTGATCTCATCCGACTCCATTACCTTACAGGAGAGGAAGATGGATGACTGGAGAGAGAGGCTGAGAACACAGGGAGGGCAGAAATGGCCTCGCCTCCTGCTGGCTCCCCAGTCCTCGTTTCAGGGATCATTGACTCTTGAATTATTGAATATTGTTGAATATTACATTAAACCTCTTGAGGCGCTTGGGCTCTGGTAAAGCAGAAGGCAAAGGTCTAAACCTCCAACCTTTCTATTAACAAATCTGAATTAACTTCATGTTTCATTTCCTCATAAGTACCTTGGTTGGAAGAGGGGGAAAAGCTGTGTGAGGCTTTATTTTCTCAGGGAGTTCTAAAACACGGTTTTGTTTAAAAACTTCTTCCTCTGTTCCTTAATTCTCTTCACATGACCCTCATCCCTCCCATTAAAATTTCTCACCATCCTTTTTCCTGAACATACCTCTATATTCCTGTGCATCTCCCAAGCTCTTTTAGAAACTACTTCAGCGCAATAGAGCATAGGAGGTGCCCTTGTAAATGGAGCATAAGTGGGGGAAAGAGTGTATGGTGGCAGTCAAGTTCTGAATTTCCCTTTGGATTCTTCTGGAAACCTTTAAAGGAGTAAGTGCAACAGCAACAAAAAATTTCATTCTTCAGGACATTTTTGAGAAAATATGCAAACTCCCAAATTTTAATGAAGCATCACCATAGAAAGTGGGAACAGTGGACAATGTGGGAGAAGTTTAAAGACACACAGGGTTAGGGGGCCCCTGGGTGGCTCAGTCTGAGCATCCAGCTCTTGGTTTTGGCTCAGGTGGTGATTTCGGGATGGTGAGATGCATCAGGCTCCACGCTCAGCTGGAGTCTGCTTGAGGTTCTCTCTCTCCCTCGCCCTCTCCCGCTTTCGCTCGTTCTCGCACTCTCTCTAAAGTAAATAAATAAATCTTTTTTTTAAAGATTTTATTTATTTATTTGACAGAGATAGATCATAAGTAGGCAGAGAGGCAGGCATAGAGAGAGAGGAGGAAGCAGGCTCCCTGCTGAGCAGAGAGCCTGATGTGGGGCTCGATCCCAGGACCCTGGGATCATGACCTGAGCCGAAAGCAGAGGCTTTAACCCACTGAGCCACCCAGGCACCCCAGTAAATAAATCTTTAAAAAAATAAATAAAATAAGATAAACCAGTATGGCGGGAGGTACACAGAGAGTATAGCTATGTCAGGTCTGCCCTCTTCCTTCTTTGGCTCTGGGCTGGGCACCGCTCAACAGTGTTACATGAGCAAGAACTAGCTTTGTGTCCTGCTGTAGCTACAGAGCTTGGTGCCAGGCGTTGTTCTAGGTTAGTAACTGCCACGACGAGTGTATTTTCTATCTACAGTGCAGGGTGTGCTTGTGGCCTTGATATTAACTCATGGTGTGCACCCACGATTAAACAGGCCCCGTTCCTCACTCCCAGAACCCAGATTGCCTTCTATTCCTCCCCAACACAAACGAGGCTGCACAAAACATCCTCAGGTTCTCTAAATCTATACTATTTCGGGGGCTGGAGATGACGTACAGAATTGATTTCACTGGGTCATACACCTCTACCTTAACTATGTAGGTAGGGTCTGCTCGCTGGGGTGCTTTCACAAGCCAGAAGAATACAAAGTCAAGCAACGAATCTACAAACTTCTCAAATATTCGGTGGATTTGCTCATCGATCAGCGCAACAACCTGCCTCTAGTTGGAATACAATACAGACACAAATCAGAACTTAAAAATTCGGGTTTAGCCTCCTACTTTCTGGTACAGTTTCAAGACTGGGGCTCCAGAGTGTTTTAGAGGTTAACTGATTCAAGCGATTTCCAGCTGTGCGATTTCTTTGGCAATGACGCTGCTTCTCAAACTTAACAGGTGTCCGCACTTTTTGCTTTTAGTTAATTTCCTGTGTGAGTATTCACACCCGATGTTTTCCCATACACTGTGTGAAACCTGCAGACTCAGACCTTCTTCCTCCAGTTCTCTGTTCTGCAGGCCTGATGGCAGCTCTCTTATAAGACCATCTAGAGTGACAGGTGGTGGGGAACAACTCCCACAGTGCTAGTGCTTTTCAGAAGGTTCACTGCCTTTGTACTCCAGACACTCCCCTGCTCAAGGCTCGGTTTCAAAGCCGTGGTTTGTAACATTACCTGGAGTGCACATCCAGCTGACATTTCTTACCCCTCCAGATTCTGAATCACAGGCAGACTGTGTTTCCATGAACCCTCTCTCACAGCCCTGCAGAGATAACTCCCTAACCCCCATGCCTGAACCCCATCTTCCCATACCCTGCCTATATTTTTCCACGGCCTTAAAGCTTTCTGGCAGACTATATTTTACTTCCAAGGTCGTTTCTTTCCTTTGGGAAGGGAAGCTCCAGGGAGCCTGCCACTTTGTTTTGCTCGGGGCCGTGACATCTGTAACACCAGGATTGGGGACGGTGGCGTCTGCTTGCGTAGGGTGCGCAGTGCACGTCTGTAGAACGCTCAGCCCGGTTGCATCGTGAGTCTGCTCACAGGGAGCAAAGTAGACCACTCTTTTCCATCCCTCTTATTCTACTGACTTATGGTTTTATCGTACAGTAGTCAACGGGTTCAAGGAATCTCTGCTAGGTGCTTCTGAAACTACAGGACTCCCATCCTCTCACAAGACAATGTATGTGTTATTGCCAGGGCACCTGCACTCTTTCTCTGCTGAAAGGGTACCAGTGTATAGAGATGATGTTTTAAGTAGGAAATGAGCACATTCTACTTTGAGAATCCTGCCTTCTTTTTTTTTTTTTGGAAGTGTGTTTTGAACTCCTGCCATGCTTTGGTCATTTTTAAGGGCTCTAGAATATGCAGACAGGAAAAAAATATTCCCTTTCTTTTTTTTTTAATTTTATTTATGTATTTGTCAGAAAAATAAGGAGAGAGAGAGCACAAGAAGGGGGAGCAGCAGGCAGAAGGAGAAGCGGGTTCCCCACTGAGCAGGGAGCCCAATGTGGGACTCGATCCCAGGACACAGGAGTCAAAGGCAGATGAAAAGGCACCCAGGCCTGCCGACATGTCCCTTTCTTTAAGTAGAACTCTGGAAAACTAGGCATGGAAGTAAAAATCTTAGAGTGGAGCAATCTGCCATAATAGAGGGATTTGCTGCTGAGTAGACCAGAGGGAAGACAGCCCTTCCAGGGAGAGGAAGGACAGGAGTTGAGAATCACGAGTAAAACAGTGGTAAGGAGCCACAGCGGCCCTGACCCTAGGTCCCCAGTGCTCTTCTGGTCCCGAGGCTGTCAACTCAGTGACCAAACCATTCAGCTTCCTGAGTCGTTGGACATACACTCTACGGCTGCCCTGCTGTCCCACCACCATGCCCGAACCTGCACCTGTTCTTCAAACTCTGCTACACACACACACACACACTCACACACACACACTCCCGCTGTCGCTTCACAAGAAGCCTTATAGACTAATTTTAGTCGTCATTAGGTTAGAAGTGACTTTTCCTGATGGTGTTACTATTTTAATGTGTAAGCAAAAGGATATTGAAGTAGAAAAATCATTTGACACTGGGAATGAGTTGCTAAAGGCAGCAAGGAAGAATTATTGAGGTCAGAGGACATTCCTCAGCATTCCTAAAATTATGCCAAGGAGCAGCTGCTTTCTCTGCTCTTGGTGAACTCTGATTCCTTGGAGTTTGTGGAAGTCTCAGGTACACGAAATCCTCACCTGATGATTCCACGTGCATATGGATGGCATCCACTTCAGGGGATCGGGCAGAGATCTCTGAGGCCCCATAACCACACTTATGGGGTTTATTTTAGGACAGAGGCTTCCACTTAGGGAATTGTAATGATCTGAGCAAAGCCAATTTCTCCCTTCTTTCCAATTGATAACACATGGCCTCCATTATAGGCACTCATGAGTGCCTTTTGTAAATCCACACATATTTCTGCACAAAAACTAATGGTCCGTTGAGTCAGGAGTTCTGCATGTGACAGCAGCTGGTGCCAGATGTTCCAGAGGAAAGCAGAAAGCCCCCATGATGGAATTAACCATAAAAAACTAAAGCACAGGGAGAAATCCTTTCTGACCCAAGGTGGAGATCAATCCCAGGTCTTGAGGCAAAACGATCATTACTGTTGGCAAAATTTCATATTGGCAAGTGTGGCTGCACACACAATTTTTCCATATAATTTAAGCTGAGTGCACTACGAACAGTTGGTAACTATTAACAGTTATTACACTTTTCAACAGTCTCTCACAATTTTCTTCAATTCTTACCATGTGAATAGATGTGTTAATCACTGCATTAAACAAGGCATATAATGAGATAACTTAATTTGCCACTATCTGTGAAGAAAGGAGAATATTGAAAATATGACAAAACAACACATTTAAAAGAGATGTTTTCTGAGCTATCACAATAATGAGGCTTCTGGGATGTTTGGGAAAGTTTAAATAAACTTGGGATACAGAAGAAGTATATCCAGAAATATGTCTTAGGCTCTTCGTAGCATTACTTATAAAACCAGATTGGGAAAAAAAGTGGGAGGCGGGCTAAATATGGTAGAAGATATTCACAGGACTCACCTCTATGAAGCCACTGAAATTGATGTTTTGGAATACAGTTGTGAATAAATGGTCACAAAAACTTCTGTAATATCATTCGGTAGGCTATCAGTCCACCCATCTGTCTACAGAACAAGAACAAGAATACTTACGAACACACAATCCTGGAGAGATATATGTTGTATATCTATCTATCTATCTATATCTATTTAAATATATATATAATTTTATCTCACTTTTGCTCTTAAAACTATGTATTACATATGAATTATTTCACACAGAAGAAAAATACTAGAGTTTTCTAAAGCATACAAACAAAAAATCCTCCCCAAACATAAGCAGACACCTAATCTTTAACACTTTCTTCCAGAATAGTTGAGACAGGTCAGAATTTTCCAAAAGAACTTTAACAAACTCCAAGAGAGAGAATAAAAGGGAAACAGCAAAGAAAGGACAGGAAACATAAAAAACAGTCAGCCTTTCAAAATACAGGTTTCATATCCCATAATAACTGCCTCCCAACCTCCCAGGCAGGGTTCCATCTTCGTCCTGTCTTGTTCAAGCCCCGAAGGTTGAGCACCACTTTTTGGGCAACATGCTGTGATTCCCACACTTTCAAGTCTAAATGAAGATTCCATCTTATTTTCAAACACATTAGAAAAAAAAAAGTGGTCTTCAGGTCATTCCAAACTGTTCCCTGAATCCAGCAAAAAAATTCAGGTAGTAGCTAAAGACCCAATTCAGGCCATAGGCTATTTCTTCTACTTCTAGTTTTTGTTCTGAGAGATGTCAATTATCCAAAGCAAACTGGAAATCCATTTTTCTGATAAAGTCAATGAACCTCCATTCAAACATAGCTGTGCTTTCTACTCTCCACCTTCCCATTGCTGATACCACCACAGACTACGGGACAGTCTCCCCAAGTCTGAATTTTCTCTGTATCTCTATGCGATTTTCTTTCAACTGCTGCACTTTTAAAACAGGAAGTCCACATAAAGAAATGCAGGAGGGTTTTCTCTTTTAAATACTTCTTTCACACCTCCAAATTCAGGTCAGAATTTACTTCTTCTATGATACTGCTATCTTTTTTAAAATTTTGATCATTTGATTTGCATACCAGAATTTGTTTTTCTTATTCTGAGTCTTTCATTGACTCATATAGTCAAGATTTGCCCCATCCTGCATTTCCATAACATTACTTCAGGTTTTTTCCTTAGATTCTCCAATGTCATACTTTATTAAAAATAAGGATTTTTGAATCTGAGGTCCTAGTTTCAAGCCTTCATTTTTCCATATTTCAGCTCTGTTATTCTGAGCAAATTTCTTAATCCTTCTAATACTCAATTTCTCTAAAAAAAAAAGATATTATTTGTTCATTTGAAAGAGAGAGAGCAGGAGAGAAAGCATGATTGGGGGGAGGGGCAGAAGGAGAGGAAGAACGGGGCTCCCGGCTAAGCGGGGAACCTGACCTGGGGCTCGACCCCAGGACCTGGAGATCATGACCTGAGCTGGAGACAGACACTTAACCATCTGAGCTACCGAGGCACTACTCTGATGCTCAATTTCTTATCAGAGATAACAGTTCCCCCTTGATGGACATTTGATAATGATCAAATCAGGAAACGCCCATCAGTTAGGTCAACTCTGAATGAAAGAAATCTGTCATGGTGTTGTCAACAGTAGTTCACAGAGATTTTATTCATGAAGCTTTTCCAGAGACTTTTTAGTTACTGGTATAGTAACTTACCACCACATTTAGGAACGGGGACTATCTGTGCAATGTGTCTCTAGCTACTACTGGGCTCAGACAGGGCAGATGATCGTGCATTTTTACTTTGAGCAAGGGATGTCTTCCAAGAAGCACAAATGCAGAGCATCTGGGGAGACCCTCCCATCTCTCACATTGGCTCCCTGTTAGGCCAGCAAATTGATTAGAGCTTTGGCTGCACGCACAGCGGTGGTGGGAACGCAAGAGTGATTAGATCCAGGAAAACCCACAGACCAGAAATCTAATCCTCTGTGAGAAACCCCAGAACTCTGATTTCCTTCCTCACCACAGACCTTTTGTGGGTAACTATAGGAAAAGCAGTTTGCTTGTTAATATGGCCAGCCTAATATGGCTTGATATCTTTTCCTTCTCTCTTTTCTTTCGGCAGACAGTTTGGAAAGCTTCCCAGATGTCATCTATACACCCTTCCAAACAGCACCTCCGAGGCTGAAGTAATAGGAGTGGTGTGAAGAAGAACCACAGTTGTTAATGGGGTAGGTTTTCCTCTTTCCATGAGATGGTGGGTTCCTCTGTGTCTATTCACAAGGGAGAGAAAAGACCCTGCTTGTTGCTGAGCTTCAGCAAACACACAAATCACTCTGGTCTCTGGTCTGCAGCCCGAGGGGCAGGTCTGTGGGTTTGCTGCTATGAATTCCACTGTATGGGAGCCTCACGTAGGCACTTGGCTAAGGGGGATTCATTACAGGGATGAGGATTTGGCTGCCACAGAGTTAAAGCTTCATTTTTCTCTCCCCATCACTGCACTTATTGTAACTCCTCTCCAGATGTTTTCTCTCTGCCACCTAGGGGGAGGTGATGGATTTAGATGAGCCAGAGGAGGAGAGAAAGAAATGAATCGGCTAGCACAGGAGACAGTCTCATAAGACACATAATATGTAGGTCCCTTGTTTTGTGCAGTTCTATTTCTAGAAATGAGGAAGAGGCCTAACCCAAGAGACGATGCCAAGATCAGAGGTCTGGCTGTCATCGCGGCGGTGGAGCAGGCAGAGAAGCACACCCCCTGAAAGACTCGGGCAGCTTTTTCTCAGGTATAAGAAAGAGGTGATTGTTTCAGGTGGGAACAGTGAAGTCCCCAGCTAAATGTGCAGAAAGGCTGAAATCATACAAGTGACGAAGATGGGAGAAAGGAAATTGTGGCTTACTTGTGAGTGAAGGGAAACTGGAAGAGAAGAAACGGACTTCATATGCACTCCGAACAGCATATTGATCTTCCCCTGCCCGGTGAGGCACTGATAAGGGCAGAGACATATCCCCCATGAAAGATATGCTGACAGGCTAGCCACCCTACCAGTAAAGGTGGCCAGACTTAGAGGACGGGGCTTTGTCTGTAGCCATGTTAGGGTGAGGGCATGCTGGGGTAGGGTGGGATCTCACACAACATGACCAGTGTCCCTAAAGAAGAAGAAACCCAGAGAGCAGCCAAGTGATGAGCGGTGCCCCTGCCAGCCAAGCAACACCCCGGGCCACCAGCTCCAGCAGCTAGAAGGGGCAGGAAGGGGTTCCGCAGAGCACCAGACCGAGCACAGTTCCTCCAGCATGGTGGAGGACTTTCCCCTGCGTTAGCGGCCGGATTGTGGCGTTCTATTACCACAGCCCTTGGAAACTCCTAGGGGCCCTGAAGGAACACGGAAACATAGGACCAGCTTTTACCCTCGAAGAATCTGCAGCATGACTAGGATGTTTTTCTTTTCGGGGCAGAAACCACACTTTCCTGCTGTTGGAAGGAGAGATGGATTCTGCCATGCTGAGGCTGCCTGCTGATCAAGTCCTCACCCTGTGTTTACATAGCTCTAATTTTAGGATCATAATATTTTGAAGTTGAAATGGACTTAAGAGAATATCCAGGGGCTTGAAAACTGGGTCCAGCCAAGTGTGGGGGTCCTGAAGCAAGGCTAGGCGGCTTCTGCCTCAGCAAAGGGAGCAGCTTTGAGGTGACCTGTCTCGGGACAAAGCCCCCACCTTTGGATTATCCATCTGGTCATTATCATGCTGTCATTTAGCATAAAAATGTAAGGGCTCACCTTCCCCCTGCCTGTAGGAGCTGAGCTTTCTGAAGCTCAGGTGGACTCACCAGTCCTTGTGTCTATGTCCTGGACTGTGTTTCTACCACTGACCCGCTCCACAGGGCGAATTTTTTTTTTTTTCTTGTAAGAAGCAGAACCTATCTGATGGATTTAAGCAGAAAATGATATTTTTCAAGTATGCTGGCTAGCTTACAGAAGCCCAAGGAAGACTGGAGACTTGGGGTTGTAAAAGAAATAGGTCCAGGCAGCAAAAATGCTTACTGTCACAAGAGCCATCCGCTAAGGACAGAGGGCCAGGCCCTGAAGCCGTACCTCCCATGACCGCCTGGCCTCTGTGACACTCTCAGCCTGGACTTGCTCCCCTGTCCAGGT